>PVKB01002715.1:61375-256669 GCA_004027205.1 Ctenodactylus gundi | reverse complement strand
CTGTGGAGAATGTTTTTTGGAAACTCACTGTCTAAAGCCACAGATGCATTTATGACCCAGGCAAGAGTGTCAGTTGTGATGAACGTTATTACTAGACATAGTTTTGGATTCTGAACAGCAACTTCTGTGCTTAGTTACCGGCCCAGTTCACTAGACCTGACCCAGGCAGACTGTAAACAGGAAATAACATTGACGAAAAGACCACATTTTACAGCAATTTTTCAGGGGAGGATAAAGATGCATTTAATGATCTTACTTTACCCCTACTCTAATTTTTCTTTAACTTGCAAAATAGTCAAAAGATGATTATGCATGGAAACAGGCTCCAAGGCATATAATAGAGCTGCTCACATAGCTCGGCACAGGTAATATGGGGAATGAAAATATTAATTGCTTTTGCCTAAGTGTTTGTCCAAAGTAGTGCCCAGGCCACTTCTACCCAGTAGGAAGGGGATGGGAGTGTCCCGCATTCCATGTAGAGACACAGAAAGCAGAAAGCCTTTACTTCTTCTTCTTCTTCTTCTTCTTTTTTCTTTTGAGACAAGGTCTTGCTCTGTAGTCCAGGCTTGTCCTGAGATGGCTATGTAGCCCAGGCTGACCGTGAACTCTTGGCAATCCTCTTTACTCAGCCCCCCAAGTTCTGGGATTATAGGCGCACACCATCTCACCTGATTTATGTAGTGTTGGGGAATTAAACTCAGGGCCCTGCACTTGCTAGGCAAGCACTTTTTCCGCTCTGCAATGCCCCAACACCCAGAAAGCCTGTCTCTTAAGAAAACTTTAACCTGATTCGGTGTAAATTTAAATCATTGTAAAAGTGACGTTGTAACATCAGAGTGCAAGACAGAGAATGAGACCTCTCTATGAGGCTTTGAGAGGCCTGGACCACTTTCAGATTTTGCAGATTTTTGAATACTAAAAAAACAAAGAATCAGTATTTTTCTATTGTCAAAACAAGGAAACTGGTATATTTAAACCTACAGGTAAAAAAAAATTAACTTTTCAAAACAAAAAATAAATAATAAAATTAAACAGTATAGTTGCTCATGAAACAGTGAACTTGGGCTAGAGGAATGGCACAGCAGTTAAAGTGTTTGCCTTGCAAGCTCAAGGCCCTGAGTTCTATTCTCCAGCACCACATAAAGCTGTGTGTGGTGGCACACACCTGTAATCCCAGCACTTGGGAGGCTGAAGCAAGAGGATTGCTATGAATTCAGGGCCAGCTTAGGCTACAGACTGAGGCCTTGTCTCAAGAAAAAAAAAAAAAAAAGAAAGAATTAATGAACTTATTTAAAAAAACCATTAATTTATAATGCATCGTTGGTGGTGCAGTGTTAGTGTATTAGTGGGGGGCTGTGCCGCACACCTATCCTCTGAGCACTAGGGAGGCTAAGGCAAGAGGATAGCCTCATGTTCAAGGCCAGCCTGACCTGTACAGGGACACCCTATCTTAAACAAACCAAAGCCAAAACAAAAAAGAAGTGGTATGGCCTGGTTATACAATATTAGACTATAGGTTAAAAATCATATGAAAGAAAAATTTGAAATTTAGCAATGCTTTGCTTTACTAAATATATGATACAGCCTCACATAAGAGTAAATGAAAAAACTAAACAAGAGTATGTCCAAGACACATGCCCTAACATGCACCTTCGATAGCGCTTGGTTCTCTGGGCTGAAACGATGCTGTGACACCAACCACAAGTGTGGCCTTAGGCAACTTATTTATGCGTGTTACATGTGTTTCCTAATCTGCAAAATAAAGACGGTCACAAGTCTTCTGCCCAGTTCTGTGTCTACTAAATTTTCACGGGCCCTAGTCTGTTTCATGTGTGTTTCTACAGTGCCTCTCAACTTGTACAGGAGAAGTTGCTAGAATTTCCTTGGTAGCAGTCAACTGTGTAAAAGCTTTTCGTTCCTTTTGTTCAGTCTCTTGGTCTGGGTTCTTTTCTTTGCCACTAGACCAGCTCTTTAAAAAAACATTTCACGAGCTGTCCCAATAATTAACAACTAATTAACAAGAAAGCCTTGCTGCTGGGGGTTGGCGCTTTCAAAGAGAAATGAGCAGAAAGGTGGCTTTGCTCTCCGTATTCACAAGGTCCTGCCATTGTCATTGTAATCTGCTGGAGATGGCAGGTCCTGAATAGGGTGAGCAATCTCATTAAAGATCTCTGCTGGAACAATCCATTCATTGTCACGCGGTGCATATCGATCGGCAAGAACTGCCATCGAGTTTTAGGGTGTTTGTAAAAAATTGACAACCGGAAGTGTGCTTCAGCTTGGGCTGTTTATTTCTCTGAGAAACACATTATAATCTGATGGTATCTAAGTGGTTGCTCCTGCAGCCTAGAAATACTGACAAAGGCTTTCTGACAAAGGTATTAGCATGATGCCCATTCCAGATACACCTGGCCGGCATGAAGTGCACCTGCCAGATCTTCTGCCTGCTTCTGAGGTGCCTCTGAAGGTCCATCTTGGGCCCCTGCCTGAAATCTCTTATGTTCTAAGCCTTACATCATGTAGTTTTTCTCCCTGGCACAGATGACTAAAACAAGGCGAGCACATGACCCACCAGGAACCTCTGTCCAGTAACCAAGCAGAGCTGCTAGGGGGAGACTATGTGACTTGGCTGGTGATGACATAAGCAATGAGTGCAGAGAGGAGCACGTGTAGTCACCTTAGTGTTAAACTGTGTGGCTACAAACCTACGCCAGGGCAAGCTGGTCATGTGAGCTGCGCTGCGTCCGGACCAACAAGCTAGTCCTCAGCGGAGACCCACGGAGGCCCCACACAGTGAATGGGAGAGGACTTCATGTTCTCATCATGCTGAGAGCAACCGAGGTGTTCTACTGTCTTACACTTGTCCCCACGGAAACCCACTGCCAAGATTGCTGCCCCATTGAACGATGCCTTCCTACAATTGTCATGTTGAGGTACTAAGAGGCTCAACATTTTGTTCTCAGAGATGATGATCCTGAAGATAGGCCCACCCTCATTCCCCTTGATCCACACGTTGGATTTGCTTTATGCTATCAATACTTTTGACAGAGAAAAATACAGATTGAAAATAGTGCCACTTCAGCAGAGCTCACTGAGTGGTAGAAACAAAGAACAATGGTCAAAATTCAAAGGCTGAGCTCTTCCTGGAAATAAGGTTCTTGCCAGTATTGCTTTCCACATTTATAAGTGGCCATAGGAGAGAGAGAGAGAGAGAGAGAGAGAGAGAGAGAGAGAGAGAGAAAGAGAGAGAGAGAGAGAGAGAGTATGTGTCATCATGTCCCATATTCGGTTCATGTGACACTAACATGTCTTCGGTGGTAATGGTAGACAAGAGCAAAAGTGGTAAGATAATCCAAAAGTGCATCATGACAGTTGTTGAATAAATAGTGGCTCATCCACACTACCAGTTGCCACATGTCAGTCTTTAAAAGTATGTTGACCTATTCATATAGATGTAGAATGATTTATAAAACATATTGAACAAAAGGAGCTATGTACACCATTACATTGCTTCCTTTTAATAAAATGAAATCAAAGCTATACATTTGTACTTTCACATTCACATGTTACAGATTTAGAGAAAGGTCTGGAAGGATGACTACAATACAAATGGTGTGTGTATCCTGAGGGGAACATGGGACGGTGGATGGTGGGGTGGGATTTATGGCAGAAAGTTTTCTTTTTATTATACATTTTAGTGTTACTGAACAGTTATAACAAAAATTTCCTCTTGTATTTCTCTTTTAATTAGACATTTTAGTTAGATCATTTTACTGATCCCTCAAAATTCTGTTATAGGTATTTATTTACTTATAGGATGTTTAGGATTATTGTAGCATAAATTCAGAACAAAAGCCATGAAGTCTTTGACATTTAAAGTAAATGTAATAGTTAAAACACTAATCTCCCCCCGGTATCATAAATAAGCACATCATAGTTTTAAAAATGACATTAATCTCAAAAACCAGTCTGAATTCTTCCACCTTCCAATAAAGGCCAGATTCAAGTTTGGAAGACACTCATCTACACTGACTTATTGGCCTGTTTCCAATGTAGGGGAAACATCTCTTCTACATATAAACCAACTTGAGGACAAAAAGGAAGATGATGGTAGAGGTAGTAAGTCAGAATTAGTCACTCAGGGAATAAAACTAAAGACCAGGGTGAAACACCTTAGAAAGATTCTCAGGGCATTGGAGAAGCCAGTGGATATTGGAAGGAGAGTGTGAAGAACTTCTTTAGAGCTAATGCAAAGAAGTTGTAGGCTTTTAGCCTGGGGACATGTTGAATATGGGCCAAGGACAATTCAGTAGATGTGATGGAAGTTAATAAACAGATGATTCTGAAGCCGTGTTTTCTGTTCCTTACAATCAGAGGAGCCCTTGTGACACAGGGCCTGGAGTTTCTGAAGAGATTAGGGGACCAGCAAAGACCTGAAGTTGGCAAAAGAGTCCCTAGGAGGCCAGGACAAACAATCAGAACTATGGGCTCCAGCCGTGAGGTCAGTACATCATGGCTTTTGGAAAAGCCAGACAAGACTAGGTCCACTCAGCAGTGTTCTAATCCACAGAGCTGGTTTGTCCAAACATACCAGAGGGCAGAATGAGCCATCCCTATTCCATCTTTTTAAAGTGAACCAACTGCTTATAGCTCTTCTCTTTTTAATCCATCTGTATCTTTTGGTTCTTCCACCGCCTACTTCCATTGTTTCTGAAAGAGGATTTATCATTTGTATCGACTGGGAAAATGTGTCTCATCTGAGTTGTGTGAATCCCAAAGAGCACCGAAACTGAATTCCATTGCAACAACTTCCCACACCCAAACTGAATGAATTCACCTGAGATTTTAAATTCAATGTATTTCTTTTTCTGGGACTATCAGATAAGGCTGCTGAAGGAAAAAGAGATATATGTATGTTGTATCGGCCAACTTTCCCTCATTCTACAAATACCTAATGCAATCAATTTATAAAGAGAAAAGGCTTATTTTATTTAGCTCATGGTTTTGGAGATTCCAGTCCATAAACAGGTGGACCTAATACTTTAGACTTCTGGCGTGGATGCTTGATAATAATGGTGGGGAGCACTTACTTATCAAGAAGTAAAACAGAGGAAAGGTTTCATGATCCTCTTCCAGGACTTGCCACCAATGACCTAAAGACCTCCCGTTCCCAGTACATCCCATTTCTTAAAGATTCCACCAGTTCCCAATAGTATCTTCCTGGGGACAAAGCCTTTATCACACAGGGCTTTGGGGAATCATTCAAGATTCAAATTACAGCATGTATGTGTGTATGTGTTTGTGCATGCATCTGTGTGTGTGTGTTTATGTGTGTATATATGCACAAAAATTTCTAATCATCTTGTTACCACAGAATATGATCTGTAATTTAAAAAAAGTATGAGAGCATTGGGGTTTAAAATACTTCTGGAAGTAGATATTCTTTAGGGAAGTGAAAAGATACGTAGAAGATTAAAATTGATTCTTCAAAACTAAGAGAGAGTTATTATTTTATGTCTGGCAAACAGAGTGGTAAAATGTCTTCCTTCCTGGGTGTAGGGTCGTGAGATGTGTTCAAATCTTTTTCTATCCACTGATCAGCAGTGAATTGGGCCACTCATTTCACCTCCTTCAGTTTCAATTTCCTCACCAGAAAATGGAGATAGCAACATGTAATCCAGCATCCCACGGGGTCTCTATAACAGGGAATGAAATGAAAGAATGCATATGTGGGAGCATCGCACCGAGATGACACAGGGGCCGTCATCACCGGGATGACTTAAGACGGGAGGTGGAGGGTGGAGCCAGCCCACAGGTGTCTGTAGCAAGCATCTGTCTCTTCCCTTCAAAAGCCTGTGAGGTTTCTGTAACACTGACACTGTCTCTCAGCGATTTTGGAATAAAGGCAAACTGGTGACAAATAGTCAATGAAGAGACTCTCCCCTCACCTTGTTTTCTCAGACCAGTCAGGAAGAGTCAGGAGAAACGAATTAGCTTTTTATCAAGTGCTCTCTGCAGGCCATGTATCTTACTGGCACAATTTTGTGGATTATGCACAACGAAATGGCTATTATTCCTTTTTTGCAGATGAGGAGACTGAGGCTTACTAGGTGAAGATCACAGACAGAGTGAGCCACTGTTCAAACCTGGAGCTGCCTGAGACCCCGTGCTTGTCTCCTCCTGCAGCAGTGCCTACCCAGACACCCAGCAGCCGGCACAGGCACGTCTTTGTTTGCCGCAGGAACGGAAGCTGGAGTAGCACAGCTAAGTTAGAACCTCAGGCATGTGTTGGCTAGTGGTTTCTCTCTCTTCTCTCAATCTTAATTAACAACAAATAATGCATTTAACCAATTCATTCTCTTTTTCTACCCATTACTGCCCAAAACTCCCCTAGAATTTTGGTGCTGTTTCCCACTAGACAAGAAATAGATGCTAAAGCAAGCAGAAGCAAGCCAGGACTGCAGTCTCTAGTCACCGATAATGGGGGTAAAAAGGCAGAATTTGTAAACACAAAGATACGCCACGTCAAAACTTAGGCTAATTGTTTCTAACCTAGGATCCCAATTACCTGGTTTTGTTCAAAGGAATAGGCAAAGGACTACGCTCGATAACAGGGTAGCATAACTCATATGTCTTCAGCAAAGTGAAGGTCTGGTATAAATGCCCAAGTGTCTTTGCCTTGGGTTAGACCTCAAGACGTATAAAGTACCATTAGCTTCTATTGAGTAACAGCCATGATAAGTAACGCAACAACAAACATTAACTGAGCACTCTACGCCAGGTACTTCAGAGTCGTCCCATCGACCACTCACAGTAAGCCAGCAGGAGAGGCAACCTCATCCTTCTCCCACTGATGAGGAAACTGAAGGACAGAGAGGAGTGCTTCTGCCAGGCTGACGCAGCTGCGAGGTGTGTGAGAACTGGGGCTCTAAGAAGCAAAACTAGGTATGACTAGAAAATATGATGCGTGTTTAAACTTTAACAAGTATTAAAGTATAAGTCATATTATCACGTCTCAAACGTACTTGTCCCGTGCCTCTCACCACTTTCTGAAGGAGTTCTGGAGGTCCACGCCCTTGAGTGTCGGGAGCCGCGCTGCCGAGCCTGCCTTGATGTCCCAAATTCACTTAACATGTTTATCTTTTGTGGTGAGTGAGACTTTGGGAAAGAGCTAGATGCCACACAGCGCCAGATCGGGTGAATAAGGCAGCTGAGGACACCCCGCACTCTTATGGGAGCCTGTCCTTCCACTGGACGGCACTTGGCAGCAGCATTCACTGTATTTTTGACGATGCCTCATAAAGACTCACAAAAGAGGACTTCCAGCGCTGCTCCAGAAGGCAGCAAGCATGGTGAGAAAAGTGTGTGCAAAGTTGGGGGGGTGTATATTTCAAAAGAGATTCATGGCAATGTGTCTCTCACTATAACAATATTTTCTTTAAATTTAAACATTCACCATATTTTTGATTACCCTTGTATGTGCATTTAAGTAATAAAATATGGGCGGCAGAGCAGCATTTGTTTGTATTTAGTGAGAGCAAAGCAATAATAAGCAATTTGTGATGGTGCAACATTTGAGAAGAGATGACCTATGTCCTTCTAAACCTGAGGAGCAGCCAGGCCCGGTGGCACAGGTCTGTAATCTCAGCACTCTAGGAGGCTGAGGCAGGAGGATTGCATGCTGAAGGCCAGCCTGGGCAACTTAGCTACTTAGTGAGACTGTCTCAAAGTAGATTAAGGAAAGGCTGGGGATAGTAGCGCAGTGTGACGGCCCGGAGCTTGATTCTTGATACCATAAAATAAATAAATAAATAAAGCCACTTTCTGAGGCCACTACGACCTAAAATGGCTTGATCACTGGGGAATTCGGCCTCCCTGGTAGTAGAAGCGATCACCAGTAGACAACTTGAACTTGTAACCAGTGAAACATCCAGAAAGTTGGCACCTGTGTGCGCACGCTTACCCCCCTCCCCCATACGCACACCCTGCTAAGCCAATTCCCCTGAAATGCAAGAGGGAATGGGTTGTCTCAGCCCCAAGGCTCTAATATTACTATAATGTTTGGACTTCTCGGTGGGGTTGTCCCCAAGTCCCCAGTAGAGCCTCCGGATACCATTCAGCCAGAAGCAAAACACAACTGGTAAGAGCGTGATGTTGAGATCCGGAATGGAAACCCAGGTTCCTCATGCTACGTGACTTGAGTCGACTTACTTGACCTTCTGTGCCTCAGTTTCCTCTCCTGTACAATTGGGACTACAATCGTAGCACATAGCTGATTGGAGGCCCTCAAGCCACGCCCGGCAAGCAGGAAGCGCTGCGTCTGCGGGCTATTACTGCTGATGGAGGAGACGATGAAAACAGTAAAGAAACAGGTGCCCAGCCCGTGAACAAAGGACAAACAACGAAACCCAGCATAGCAGCTGCCACTAGGGAAATGGAAGAGGTTATTGTTGGAAAGTATATTATTGGAGGTTTCTGGAGTAAAAAACATTTTATTTCTTTTTTTGAGACAGGGTCTTGCTCTACAATCCAAGCTGGTCCTGAACTCATTATGGAGTCCAGGCTGGCCTTGAACTCATGGCAATCCTCCTGCCTTCCAGCCAAGTGCTGGGATTACAGGCCTGCGCCACCATGTCCAGCTGTATGTGGTGCTGGGGAATTGAACTCAGGGCTTATGTGTTTGCTAGGCAAGCACTCTAATCACCGAGCTATTCCTCGAGCCCAATATTTGTTTCTTGACTTGGGTGGTAATTACACAGCTATTCGTTTTACAAAGATGTATTGGGTTTTCTTTATATTTTGGGCACTTTTCTGAATATGTGTTTATTTGATATCACATGAGAAAAATGAAAAGAAGAGAGAGACAGAGAGGATGACGAGAAAAGCCCTGCTTAGAGTGACTCTGCTGTCACTAAGCACTTCTGTGGCAAAGGGCCACTGCACAGAAAATCCAAGCCAGTCCATTTTCAATTTCTGCTTTTCAGGTAAGAAAACTTGAGTATAAAGGGTGGTTAAGTGGCATCCTACTCATTGTAAAAGACAGCTGAATGGAAAGGCATTCCTAAGGAGCTGATTCCCTACCACCGGCTTCCACCTGAAGCCATCCACGCCCAGGCAGGGATCAGGAGCTGGAACCACTGCGACATCCGAAAGGACCAGGGGAGACCCAGGCTCACAGAACTCAGTGGCTGAGTCAGTTTGTGGAGCATCACAAATGATAGTGAGTCTGAAGAGAGATAACTATCTGACCTGCAAGCCAGGGGCTCTCAGCAGGCCTGGGAAGTTACCCCAGCAGCTAGCTGACATCGGTGGTGTCTCTCCTGACATCACTGGGATATATATTTCAGGTAGATAAAAGCCTCACTTGATGGCTACTCCAGCAAAGACATAGGAAATCGTCCACTGCCCACTCTCGTCCCAGCAGAGATCTCAGAGTCTGAGCAGCGACAGCAGGTATAGCCAAAGAGGCTGGCAGACAAGCTGGCTCCTTCACAAGCGGAGGCCAAGAGCCCACTGAGGCAGGGGTGCTGCTCAAGGTCATTCAGTTCATTTCAGGCACAGCGAAAGAAGAGTGCTGACTTCCTGCCTGGGCAGATGCTGGAGCCTGCAGACGTCATGTGCAAGGGAACAGACTCACTCGAAAACTCCAAGTGCTAAGAATGAAGGTGGAGACTACTATAAGCTTTAAATCTCAACAATAAAACATTTCTGCTCTTCAGTAAAAATGTCCACTATGCAAGTAGTGCAGGTCTATAAGTGGTTCCAAGATTCATTCTCTGCTTTGACTCTCCAATTTTGTAGAATGCCATCATGGGTCAGGCTCATATGGGGGCTGGCACAGATAAACAGGAAGTGAAAGGGGAGAAGAAGAGAAAGAGGAGGAGGAGAAAGAAGAGGAGAAACAGGGAGGAAAAAATGGAGAGCAAGAGGGATTAAACATACAACCAATAAAATTCCCTGAAGACAAGGTACAGGCTGATAAGAGATCATTGAAGAGGCAGGTTAAGCTAAAAATGGCAGCTCAGAGGTACAGCACCCACCTAGAATGCTCAAGGCTCTGGGTTTCATCCCCAGTGTAATAATTAATAATAATAAGAAGCAGGTGATAAAGGATGAGGCTTTGGGATCCCCTTTTTCATCCCCAACTGAGCTAAGTGCAGGACAGTCTCTCACAAGCCAGTTTGTCACCGGTGAGAATGCCACACCCCAGAAGCCACAGACAATTGAATATTCATAAGTGAGTATTATAGCCTTGAGGACAGACTCAGGAAAATTTTAGACAAGTTTCCAGAGACTCAGGCCACATCTCTAAGCAACCTACACTCCCCTTTATAGGGAAGGCTGTTCCTGGTATCTGGGAAAATGCAGCTCACTGGGGAAGGCCACTTCTATTCTTTCGGTGGCAGCGCAAGGGCAGACAGGGGAGCACAAGCCTCAGGATGCCGGGGCTTGGCTGTTGTATTTGAAGCTCTACCAGAGGCACCCGGAAGCTGTCTGGTACCCAGTAGATTTTTAATCACTACTTTGCAGAATGAATCAGCATATGATTATGAAAAATTCCTCTTCTGTGATTCGATAACATCAGCAACCTAAAATCAAGAAGGAAAGCATGACATGCTAGGAAGCCGAAAGAAACCAGAGGGGTCCGATAGGCATAGAGACGTAAAGACTAATGCTGCCTGTAAAGCAGCAAGACGCTGCTGAAGCCTCCTATTGAGGACCAACCTCGACGGCTTCAGAATGAACAGAACTACACCCAGCGGAAGTAAGCGACTGACAGGGAGGAAGGGTTTCTGGAAGACTCAAAGCCTAATTGCTTTTAAAGCATGAAAAGTAGTTTTATAGATAGCGCCAAAGAAAAGATACTTCAAATAAATGAAAAAGCATGGAAAAGGAAAAGAGAAGAAAAAGCAAGAAGTAGCTGGGTGGAGCTGAGGGACCCAGGCTGGCACATCCCCGAGTAAGCTCCGTAGACAGGATGACAAAGCCAGAGGCTGCTGCTGTCACCAAGGCAAACAACACTCACCATACCAACTGCATTTAACAGGCATCTGTTCATGTGGAGCGGGGGAGGAATTTACCCCCAGCCCAAGCAGAAAGAGAGGTTTCCTGCAGGAGGGGCTGGGCTGCCCCTCTACTTCTCTGAGAGCCTGGGCAGTACACGTGGGGTGAGTTGCAGCTGTATCCCAGTTTCCTTTTGCTCTAGACAAGGTATGGGCTACTTATTCCCTAGGCAGCTTGGTAGAGGCCTACAGAAGAGGTTTCTGTGTTGACTGGGACTCTTGGCTCTGGGGCCAGCCTGGGAGAAATTAGGTCAGATTAATCACACTGATGTCATAGAACTGGCTTTCTTAATGGGAGCCTTGATGCAGGGTGGGGCAGGGAGCTGAGGTCACTCCAAGGAGACCCGCACCAGCTGCTAATGAGGTTAAGGAAAAAGGTGGATCAATGGCCAGCAGCTTCCCCAAGGCCTTTGCAGTTCCATCCACAGTGTTTTATGGCGATGTTCAGGGAGCGAACTGCACCTGCAGGCTGCTGCCCTTCTCGCCCCCAGCAAGGGTGGGGTGGAAGTCACACCAAGGGTGCTGCCAGGAGGTGAGTACTTGCGAACAGGCAGCCAGGAAGAGACCGAGCCCAGCCCTGGCCTTGGAGTAGGGAGCTCCAGGTCCTTCTCAGTTTCTCAGGCTCTCTGCTGCGTGATAAACGTACCACTGTGGCCAAGCCATGTCTTCTGTGTGGCTGGGTCAAGCTTTGCTACGCCTGAGGTGTTAGCAAAATGAGTAGGAAAAGGAGGCAGTCTGAGGCTAAACATTTCACGTTTCCAACAATGACGTTTGACCCAAGCAAAATCAGGATGGAGGTAGCAGCGAAAGGTTGAGGAGTGTTGGCCTTTGTGGTTTCATGCAGTCTTTTCCAAACAACTTTGCATGGAGCAGCTATCAGGATCGAAGTATCCAGTAAACGTGCATATTCCTCACTCCACAGGCCTTGGGTGGAGTCCGCCCTTGGTAGAAACGCACCCGGGTGAGCCACCCTTGCCTGACGGGCTAAAGGCAGGAGGGAGCAGGAAGCAGGCTGTGATCTCCAGCAGCGGGCATCCGCAGCTTGCTACCCACTGCTCTCTGCCACCCACTAGCATTGCCTGGTGGGAGCCGGCTACAAAGGAAGACACTGGACCTTGCAACAAAACCTACGTTTTCCAGGTGATGTGTACGCACATTTGGCTTGAGGGCTCCTTGTCCAATCTCCACAGCAGCACTCACCCCTTCGTCATCTTTAGCTGTCTTGTTGGAGACAGTCACGCTGGCCTCAAAGGGGACAGGTCCTTGAGCCAGACTGCTGCGTCAGCAGCTTCTAAGTCTGGTCGCCACACGCAAAGCTGTGCTAGGCATTGGCTTTTACAGCTTAAATGTGGGGAGTTGCACAGACCAAACCATTAACCAATCTCCAGAAGAGTATTATTTTATTAGTTTCCTATTGTTGTTATAAAAATTATTACAAATATAGTGGATTGAATGGGTCTCACTAGGATAAAAGAAAGGGGTTGGGCGCTGGGATAAAAACAAGGAGTTTGGCAAGAATTCATATTCTTACCTTGACCAGCTTCTAGAGGCTGCCTGCAGTTTTTGGCTTGCAGCCACTTCCTTCACCTTCAAGACCACCGATGGAGTATTGTCACATTCTCCAGCTGCCCCTCTGTCTACTTCTCTCTTATGAAGACCCATGAGATTGGTTCTATGTGGCTCCCCCAGGTTACTCAGGTTAATTTCCCCATCTCATAATCTCTAATCACATCTGCTAAGACCCTTTTACCTCATAAGGTAATGCATTCACGGCTCTGGGGATTAGGACTTGGACACCTTTGAGGAAACCGTTAACCATTGTCCTGCCCGCCACCACCATGCCAAACAATTTAAAGGCAGGCAACCAACCTTGTGCTTACTACATGGTGCCTGGTAAGCCCAGGCCCCTGGTGCATGGCTGTGTGCCTGCTTTCTTACTGGGCCCAGGCGATCCAGGCCTTTTGCAGTATCACAGCCCTCCTCCACCCCGTGGCTATAGCAGAATTTCTGACTCAGTTGGTCTGGGTGGGACCTGAGAGTACCAACAAGTTAGCACTGCTCCAACAAAGTAAGTTTACTTACTAGAATAACCTCTATGCTTGAAGTCATGGAGGATCGAGATCAGAGAGGAGCTGCTTGGTGAATTCTGAGGAGGGCCCGTGCCCATCCTTGTAGCCAGCCACCCAGACCTCTGGAGGCTGCTCTGCAAGTGCTGTCAGCCTCTGAAAGGGATGAGGGTCTGGCGCCAGGTACCTTCAGCTCACAGCTGCTTCTTTTCCTGAGTTCAAGATAGACGCTGGCTGGAGAAGGCCCAGGCCAGGAGATGGCGAAGTGTCCCGCCGAGCTGATCAGTGAGGTTGGAGTTGTATTTCTGGAAAGCTACGGTGCGTCTAACCCAATGATTAACAAACTTTTTTCTGTAATGGCCTGGTAGCAAACATTTTTGCCTTTGCTGGTTGTGCCATCTGTCACAGCTTTCCCCTCTTGTAACACAAAAGCAGCTATAGGTAATATATTAAAATGAGCACAGCTGTGTTACAATAAAACTATTTTAAAACTAAGAAAGCCAGGCCCTATGCTAGCACTCCAGGAGGGAAGAATTGCAAATTCCAGCCCAGCCTGGGCAATATAGCAATTCAGTGAGATTATTTCAAAACAAAAAATAAAAATAGATCAGGGATGTGGCCCAGTGGGAAGGCCCTAGGCTTTATCCTTAGTACCAGTAAATAAATAAACAAACAAACAACAAGAAAAAAAAACACTAAAATGGTCTGGGGATGTTGCTCAGTGCAAAGCCTGAGTTGGATCCTCAGTATTGCAAAAACAAACAAAAAATCAGGAAGCTAGCTGAAGTTTCTCCTAGACCTTACTAATGGGGCCTGCATTTTTGCTTTGGAATTTCTTTTTATATTTAGTAAGGTAATCATCTACCTCAGGCAAATGTCAGTATTGGTTCAAACTGAATACCAGAAGAAATGCCACTATTAGACAATTAGGGTCCCTCAAGCAATGAGTTCCTATCTAGAAGAAAGATTTCTGGTTTGAAGGGCAAATGATTAAAGTGGGCTTTCATTTTTCAGAGAAAATTTGGGGTCCTTGGCTCCCAGTAGTCAGCTCTTAGCAGTGTCCAGGCCTGACATAAAGCCTTAGGTCACTGTGGTTGGCTGGGTGAGTAACGGGTTAACACCGGAGGAGACCCACACTGAAGCCCTTAGCTCCAGCCACCTTTAGAATAACAAACTGAGTCTGGATTAACATTCAGAAAATAATCCCTCAGGAAAGTGTTCTGTAGTAAAAAGATCCTATTTCTACTTCACTACCTCCCACCTTTTTTTTTTTTTTTTTTTAAGTCTGAAACAAGCTCAGAAACTCGTCAGGCTGTGAGGGATGAGCCAGATGTTTAGCTGAAGAAGTTTGCTTCCCCGTGCACTACCGACACCTGCAGTAGCCGCTCTCTCTGCGGGGAAGGTGGAGTGTGTGAACAGGCAGTGACCTCTTGTATGAGGCTCTGTTCAGACGTTCATTAAGTGCAGAGGGTGGCCCAGTCTCCCACAGCTCTAACGCTGGCGTGGGCACTGTGTTCGCCAAAGCTTTGACCTGGCTGTGTAATTGTTTGCCCTCCTTAAAGTAACTACTGACAGTTGTAAAAATGTTGTATGCTTGGGCAAAGGACAGCCATGACCACTGTGTCCTGTGAGGCCTGAGGCATCCTAATAGAAGCTTGTTCTACCTCTTGCAATCCTCTGACCAGCTAGTGGTCCTCCAGCATTCAAGTAGGAGGAAAGGAAAGATGCCACCCTTCCTAAAATTATGTTGTACCATACTCCCTCATATCCTCACCTTGACTCTGTGAGATCTGGGTATCATTTTTCCCTATTTCGCTTTTGAGGAAACCAAGGCTCAGAAAGATTGTCCAATGACCCAAAGCTATCAATTAGCAGAAACGGAGTTAGCATCTGCCTCTCTTGCTCCCAGCCTCCTGGTCTCTCCACTGCAACAGCTGGAGAATGCCTTCACTCTAATCTGGATCAATCCATGAGAGTCCAGAAGTTTCTAGAAACATTGGAGGGGCATGGTTTTACAAGTATATCTTGGAGTAGCTCCAAGGTAACCTGTGGGGATCAAAATCAAGTTCAAGTACTAATAATGTCTTCACATAAATTAATATGGCCTGCTGGGCTTAGCTCTAAACAAAATGGATTTCTCAGACCCGTCATGGTCAGCCAGGTTACATTTGCTGGGTTTGGACTGCATGATTTCACTCCCTGGGATCTACAGTCAAATAGGCTCTGAATATCTACTTCCTATAATTTTATTCACGATTACCTCTAGGCATTTACATGCAAATAGAAATGAGGACAGTCTATTTATACAAAATGAAATGCAATCAAGTGGGAAAATATGATAAAAACAGAAACTCTCTGGTCTATATAAAAACTTATATCCTTAGACACAGGGCTGCATATTGTTTGCAGAACTGGCCCTGATTCTCTGCCCCTCCATATATCCATGCCCTTAACGAGGTGCCTTTATGACTCCTCTCATTTTTAGGATGGGATCTAATTTCCCTCTCCTCGAATTTGGGCTGGCCTGTGACTTGCTTTCCTCCACAGAATGTACCAGAGGTCAAGGTCTGTCTATTTCAAGTCTTTCATACTTCTGCTTGGTCTCTTGGAGCGATGTCCAGTCATCATGTCAGAAGCCACTGCCAGCTGCTGGAGGCTTAGACCCTGGGAAGCAGAAGCAAAATATCCAAGCTAATGCCATCTTAGACAATCGGAGCCCCGTCCCTGCTAGCAGCGAGCTGCACATGGTGACTCAGCCCGGTGTAGGTCCTAAGAACCACCTAGATGAAGCCAACCTAAATTGCTGACCCCAGAATTATGAACCAAACAAATGGTGAGTTGGGCTAGTTTTGGTTTGTAATAGTTATATAACATACTCAATAACTTTTTCGATTGCCATCCACCCTTGTAACAGAAATGCCAACAAAATGTGCATGTATAACAATACCTTATCTTAGCGTGAATTACAATGGTGTCTTCCTCACTTTCTAATGGGTGGGACACAATACACAACTCCTGCAAGCTAAGGAAGGAAAGTTTTATTTTGGCTCATGTTTCAGGGGCCTCTGTCCCTCGTGGCAGGCAATGGCAGGGAATGGCAGAGGACTTGGCAGCAGGCCTATGAGTACCTAAGCCCAGGAAAGCTTTTCACAGCATGAAGGACAGAAGCAGAGCAGAAGGGGGAGTCAGGATAAGAATACAACCTCCTGGGCCACCCCCTCAGTGAACCAACCTTCTGCCCAGGCCCCACCTCCTAACAGCCCTGGAAATCAACAGTAATTAATCCATTTGACCCAATTAACCTCCATGGTCCAATCACCTTCCAAATACATGAGGCCTTTGGGGGAACACTCCAGCTCCAAACCGTAACAAGCAGAGAAACTTTGTCAAAACTTAAGTAACTAATAATGGGAGTTTAGTAAAATAAATCCTGGTGTATCCACAGTGCCATTTTATAGCACAACTATATAAATGCCCAAAGATTGAATAGCTGGCACTACTATACCTTGGATAATCTACCAGCCTGGCCACCCTGGGGGCGCTCTGTGGATACAAGGGACATAAAGAACATTTCCATACCCCAGATCAATCTCTAGAATGTTTAATTTTAAAAACACATTTTAAAAGTATGCACAGCCATGTCAGGAAGACAGCAAAGTGAATGAATGTAACATAGAGATTTTTAGGGTGGTGACATTATTCCGTGTGACACCATAAGGGTGGATACATGTCATTGGACATTTGTCCAAACCCACAGAACATGCAACACCAAGGGTGAGCCCTGATAGAAACCATGGACTTTGGGTGAGGTGACTTATCAATGTAGGTTCGTTAATCATAGCAAGTGCACTTTTCTGCTGCAAGGTGTTTATGGAAGGAAAAATGTGCTGGCACTGGGGCGGAGTATAAAAGGAAACTACTGTGCTTTCTGTTTAAATTTTTTAAAGTTTCTATAACTTATCTTGACAAAGAAGATATAATATATGTATTGCTTATATTTTAAAATGTAAAGGAAGAGCAAAACCATTTTTAAACGCAAAGAAAGGAAATAAGGCAGATTATACAGAAATAAAAACTGGACTTCTCTAAACATAGCATGGTTTACAACTTTGACTTGGCAATCATGCAAATACTTCATGCAATTATGAGACAAAAATGCTGTAAATTCCAAAAAGAAAAAACTAAAATTAAATAGAAGGACCCAACAGTGCCTGGACTGGGAGCATAACTCCTAGGGAACCATTTCATGTGACTAAAACACAGAATGTTGACCAGGCATCCAAGCAAGATGACACTAAGAAAGAACGAACGAAAGAAAGAAAGAAAGAAAGAAAGAAAGAAAGAAAGAAAGAAAGAAGCTACATAGCATCTTGAGTTGTTTTCGTTAGTCATATTGTTGACACTAATTGCTGACGTAGTAGTTTTGCAACCGTTGTTTATGTGCCATGGGATGGAGTCTCTGGTAAGTTTGTTGTTAAGATCTTAGACTTCAGCATGGGAGGAAGGAGACACAGATGTAAGTTTTATGAGTTAAAGTTAAAAACCTGTATTCATGGATAGATTCGCAAGAATTTCTATCAACTTTTGATGTCTTTCACTTTAATTGTTTTTAAAAAGTATTTCTTAGCTTTGACTACTGGCAAGGCTTAAAAATAATGATGACCCAATAGCACTGAGCACACACAGTGCCCACATTGTTGTCTCTAAATACCATTTTTTACTAAGAGGGCTCCTTGGAGAAATGGCTGGTGGTAGGTCTGAGGCAAGAAGCAGCAGGCAAACCTGGATGCCCGCTGGTGCCAGAAAAACCAGGAAACCACCAGACTACAAGACTCAGGTCAATAGACCCAGGAGCCAATTCAAAGATGAGAAAACAGAAACATTATTAAGGATTTTTACTATAATGAACCTGATTCATGAGCTAATAGGAATGGGAAAGCTTAGGTACTGTTATACCACATATAAACACCCCCAAACACTTTCTGATCTACATTTTATTTCTTTAGGGTTCCATTTCCCATTAAGTAGTTTATTAGTTTCCTGCTGTCACTCTAACAAACTGTTATACCTTAAAACAACACACATTTATTATCTTTCAATATCGGAGGCCAAGTGTTAAAACTGAGTTTCACTGGCCTGACTTGGTATAGGCCTGTAATCCCAACACTCTGAGAGTCTGTGACAGGAGAATCACGAGTTCAAACTCAGCCTGGACAACTTAGTGACTCAGGGAGATCTTGTGTCAAAATCAAAAATACAAAAGGAAAGGAAGGAAGGAAGGAAGGAAGGAAGGAAGGAAGGAAGGAAGAGGAAAGGGAAGAAAAGAAAATAAGCTTCAGTGGCCTAAAACCTCAAGGCATCACGAGGTCTGTGTCCTGAAAACTTCAAGAAAGAATTTATTTTTGTGCCTTTTCTACCTTCTTGGCTACTCGCATTCCATGGCTCATCCCCTCTTCCTCCGTCTTTAAAGCTCACCGTATAGTGGTCACATCACCTTCTCTGACTTTAACCTGCTTCTCTGTCTTTGTTGGTTTGTTTTGAGACAGGGCCTCGCTCTGCAGCCCGGGCTAGTCCTGAACTCATGGCAATCATCCTGCCTCAGCCTTCAAGTGCTGGGATCACAGGGATGCATCACCACACCTAGTTGATGTGATGCTGAGGAATCAGACTTGGCTTACTTAGCGCTTGACTTAACGCTTGTTAGGCAAGAGCTGTAACTGCGGAGCCATTCCTCCAGACCCCTTCTCTGTCTTTATAAGGACCCTTGTTGGGCTCATCCGGACAAAGTCTCATTTCAAGATCCTTAACACAACTGTAAAATTCCTTTAATCATATAAAATCTTCACAGGTCCTGAGGATTAGGCCATGGCCATCTTTGAGGTGGGTATATTGCACCTTTGACAAGTAGGTCACACCACCACCTGCTCCACGTTTACATGCTGCAGGGCACCTATGTTCGGATGTGATGCCCTATAGATAAGATGGCTAAGGCTTCTGAGACCAGGGCTTTACCAAATGGGAAGAACAAGCAGTGGGAAAAGTACACATGGGAACATGGCAGTGAACAGGTGAATAATCAGAGAACAACCTGGAGCAGCATGGAATTCTGGGAGATCACATCCAGTGGAGCTAGTTCACGCTTCCTGGGAAGCAGGGGGAGCAGAGCTGGCAATAGGTGTAAGATTTGCAACAAAAAGCCCACTATCACCCAGTGTGTGGGAGCCCTGCTGGGTCAGCTAAGACCCAACAGTGTATCAAGCAACAAGCAACCTTCCTGTAAATGCAAGCGTCACCAGACAAAGCTCTTGCTTACAGTCAGGAGTGTGGAACTGGAACCTCACAATTACCCAGCCGTTGATGGAAACATGACATGAGACTCCAAGCTTGAGGCTTGCAAGGTAGGGACCTGCAGCCAAAACTTTCTCTGGGACAATTAAACCCTTGTGATGGGACAACTGGGAGAGATATAGCAATGACCCATTGCCAGGCAAAATATTTGGCTATGTGGGGAGCCAATAAAGTTGCTTGAGTTTATCCCCCTGGCAGCAGTGCACGTGTGCCCTGATCTTGGGGCTAAGAAAGGGTCTTTTGGGTCTTTTCTTCTTTCCCGTCGCTCCCATCTCTTAGTGTCTTTCCAAATTAGTTCAAAGAACACGTTGCCTCGCTATGCTTCATGGGCTGCACCAGGGCACGCAACAGCTTCATCTGGATTTCCTCCAAAACGCCCACATTGGCGCAAGTGGGAGGCTCAGAAAAGGATTACGACATAAAAATGAAATATCTTGCAGTGGATCGTGGAGCTTGCTCTTCTTAGAAGTCCTTCAGTCACGTTTGTGCTGTGACTTTGACCTCAGCATCTTGCGTTAGACTTCCTGATCGTCTGTGTTCTGTGCCTCCTCCAACCTTGGGCTCCATCTCACCCAAACCGAGCCCCCCTCACTTGTTAGTGCGGATCAGTGAATTCCCACCTCTTTTTTATGGTTCGAGACTCATCATTGTACAATTGAAGATTCAAAACTTTGCCCTGACCAGCCCTGGCAACCCAGGCCAGGTGCCACCCTCTTAACCTGCACCAAAGAGTGAGAACGAGGCTTGGATGTGTGACTTCTCTCATCTCTGTCCCTCTCATTTCAGCAAGAGGAAAGGAGCGCTTCGGAGCAGACACTTTGCCTGCATGTATGTTGTGTCCTTTAGGCAGCTTCAGCTTTAAGTAGCAGTTCTTAGCCTCACATCTCACAGCCACCAAGGTGAGGAAGGTATCAATTTAGGAACCGAAATACCCACTGTTGCCAAAAGGCCTTGAATCAGTCACCTCATTTCCCTGAGACTCAGTTTCCCTACAGGTAAAAGTCCACAATGATGATTCACAGAGCAGTTGTGATGCTCACATGAGTAAATGTGCAGAAATATTTATGAATGACAAAAAGACCCTCTGAATAGAGGACTGTTAGTATCATTAGCTAGAAGACTACTGTTTACAGTGGTCAGTCATCCATCAACAGGGCCAGCTGCTGGTTGGTTGCTTGGGTTTCCCACACTGCCTCAGAGAGCTGAGTGACAAGGGAAGACCAAACCGGGTGACGAAATGGCCAGTTCAGTTGGTGTGAGTGTCAGATGGAGCCAGACCACCCACACGCAGAGGGTAATAGGCAACGGTGGGTGGTCTCGAGAGGCAACTGCATTTTCCACAGTTTTAGGGAAAAAGAGAGTGGACCCGTGTGTGGGCACTGACATCATGGGAGCTGGCCTGGCCTTCTTTACACGAGGCCTTCATGTCAAAGCCATTCGCAGGACATACATGAGATACAAGGTGATGGTCTCTACTGGTTTGGAATCAGGTTTTATTGACTGCTAAAACTAATATGGCTATCTATAAGAACAAACTCCTTTTCAGGATCTCCTGATTTCTTTATCTTGGTTACTTTAGTCTTTTGTGTTTCTCTTTGTTTGCTATTGCTTTAATCAGTACTTTTCAATTAGAAGGGATTTTATAGTGATGCAAATACTAGAAGGTGTGTCTGCCAAGAGAGGATCCCCAGTCTGACTGAGGTGGGGAAATGGATTCTTTCCCTTGAAGAGCCACCGCATGTTTTCACATTTTTAGATCTCCTGGAAGTTCTCCAGAAGAGGTCTGTTTTTAACCCAGTGTTTCCCAAGCAGTCCGCTCACACAGCCCTCTGTCAGTAGTGAACATTTCTTATAGTACCAGTAGAAGTAGTTGTAGGCAAGGTGATTCGAGGAAGGCTGCTTTGCTAGACGTGTCTGCTTCTCTTGAGCCCACTGCCACAGTCATCCGTGGTGTCTGAGCCTACAGAAGCCAACTCGTGTGGGCTGCTGTGGCAGTCCCCGCTGCCTCCTCTGGGCCCACCCATGGGCAGTGGGGCTCCGTCCTTTTCCTGGCTCCTTCCTGTCTCCCAGGTTGCGTCCTGTTGCTATTCCCAGGCCACAGTGGCCCTCTGTGTGCCGGCTTTTCCACCACCTCTTTGTCCTTTCAGGCCGGGATTACAGTGGCCCTCCTCTGCGGCAGAGAGGCTAGCCTAAGTTCCTGCTTGCTCTGCAGTTTCCTGAGATTCTTCTCACACCTTAATTACTCTACTAACGTTAGCCCCTTTTTTCCATGAGGACCCTGATTGGTGCATGGCTTTATATCTAAAAGAGAACAGCAAAACCATCTAAGATGTTAAAATCCTAGCTAATAGGCTACTGCTGTTAGAATCCTGTAAGATGCTCGAAAGGTACAGTGTGCCAAAGTGCTGCTCAGATCCGTGCAGTGCCTCCACCTGACGTCACCGGGGCATTAGGTCCTGTCCTGTGTCATCTTGCATTATGATCTCATAGCCTCAAACAGAGCTTGGACAAGGCCAGGTCCCTGAGTGCCCAGCGGTCGCCTGAGCTGTTGACAAGACTTCCAGTTCCTTTTAGGATGTTCAGAATTCTGAGTTGGAACAGAGACTAGGAAACTTAATTTCTAAAAGAGCAATTTTGATGCCAAGTGACAGTCTACTGAAAGGCGTCTGCCGTGCGTTTTCTTTATAAATGGGACGCCCTCTCCTGTGCTTCCTTGCCAGGATTTTTGAAGACTTGTGAAAAAATCAAATTCAACAGATAGGTCACGGGTCCTTGGGTGTTCTGAGACACATGCTAAATGCCCCTGAAGCAAGAACTACTGTCGGCACTTAGGCTGGAAGAGCAGGTGGGAGAGGGGTAGAAAGACGGGAGAATGTGTCCCTTCCCTTGAGCAGCGTCACCAGAAAAAATATACTCTCAGTATTTGAGCCCTGCCATGTAAACCAAAAAATAGTCATTATAAGCAGATTCAATGTCTAATACAGAAATTAATAAAAATCTTCACATTCTATTTAACATTCAATTTTGCATGTCTCTCTGCTAAACCTGACTGCCTGTGTATATGCACAAAGTATTGTTTTAAAGAGAAAGTTTACAAAGTGCATGGAATAAGGCAAAGCTAGAATTGACAAGTAGCTGCATGACTATAAATTGCTTCATTTATTTCCTCACCAGAAAAAAAAAAAATTGGGCATAAACCAAGTATTCGAATAGGTAAGAAAACCGCCACCCTTCGACTGAAAATTCCATGAAGTGCGCTAAGCGCAGGAGCCTGGGCCCAGCCGGGCCTGAGGCAGGACCCATCCCGCTGTTGTCTTCCTCAGGCCAGCGGAGCCTCTGAAGTCTGGTTCCACTCGGCTTGTAAGGGCTTCGCGGAGACCGCCAGGTTTTCAAGGCCATCTGTTGAATCCAGGGCAGCGTGAGCGTGCACCTGCACCTGCAAGCTCCCCGCTCCCTCCAGGGTGCCCCACACCTCCCCGCAGCAGCCCCCAGCCGCCCACTGGCTAGGTGACCTCGGGTGGCTGCTGAGACCCGCATACATGGTTCAAAGAGAGGCGACGATTCCTTCCCCATCCACACCAGTTTGTTTAAAAGGAAGGAACAGTGCCTCTCTGTAAGCTGGCAAGAGGCTGCGGAGAAGGACTTCCTGTGTGTTTCCTAGGGCGATGCCCTGGCCCGTCGGTAGTAATTAGGGAACGGGGCGAGGTCCTACGGGCTGAAAATGATACGCAAGATAGAGCCCTAGTTACGGGATAGGTGTGGCTATTACCTCTGTCCGAGGGCACAGGAACAGTACCCGCCCCTGGGAGCGGGCACATGGCCGCGGTCCATCCAGAAGGCAGGTGGGAAGGATGACCTTACTACAGAAATGTGCATGGTGTTTATGCCGGGGAAGCTGGTTTTGGAAAGATAACACGTTTGAAAACACGTCTCCCTGAGCACCTAGGTACAATGATCCATGGGAATGGGCCACTGAATCACCTCCCTGACAGGCCTGGCCGGCTGGTGGCCTCCACCCTTTCCTTTTTGTTCCCCGCCTTGGGTTTTTGTTTGCTTGTTTGAGTGAGAAGGGTCTGCCTTGGGCCACATATAAAATGAACTCTATCATACAGTGAATGTATATAGATACCAAAACTTTAAAAATATTTTTCATTATATCATTTTTAAAAATAAATAGCCAAAAACATTCAAAAGCCCACTGTGGGCCGCAGGTCATACACACCTGCATGTAAAATGTGGGGCCATGACTGAGGATGTGTGAGGAGCTGTGAGACCACCAGGAAAAGCCAGTTACTGACCCCAGGAAAGTCAGAGCAAGCTTCCCTGAGGAGGTGGGTCTCAGCCAAGACCCACCCCACCACCCCCAGCATAGCTGCCAGGTTAGCGCTTCCCCAACTCTAAAGAGCACCCAAACCTCCTGGGGATCTTGTTTAAATGTGAATTAAGATTCTGTAGGTCTCAGGGGCCTAGGAATTCTGCATTTCTAAAAAGCTTCCAGGTACCCCTGCAGTTCCAAAGATTGCTCTCTACGTGGCAAGGTGTTCAATGACCTTACGAAGTACTTTGCTTCTTCGGTGCCTCAGTTTCCCAGCCCCTAAAATGGCCCTCCAAAGACAGGAAGCCCCAGCTGCAGCACTCTTTGACCTATATACATGACTAATAAAAAAATTTACCAATTCATATCGTCTGCAGAGAGAGAAAAGCTCCTTGGAGACTTGCCAGATTGTTTTCCTTGCGTCTTGTCAGTTTTTATTTACCTAGGTAAACTTAGTTTTTTAAAAATCAGAAACACTTTTATGAAGACTTGCACAATTAGAAAAATGACAGCTCCTAAGGCATAATATATTATATGAAGGAAGTAAATTTCTTCAAATATCAAACTTCTTCAACTAAATTTTTTAAAAATTAAAAACTTAATATTTTCTAATTTTGGATACCAGTACACATAATCCATAATACACGTAACAATCTGTGAGCAGAGTATATTGATTTTGTAACTAAGGAGCAAACACTGTCCCACAGCCCTCTTCCTATAATTAGAGTTTAGGTTAAAAAGCACAACATTTAAATAAAAATGACAAAATATACTTGTAATTAAACAGTTCAAGTTCAAGTGCTCCATGCCAACCCGTGAAATTCACCAATTGCACCTTAGTATTTTATTTTTCTGCAGACCATCGTCATTAAGAGTCAGGGTGGGGGGGTTTCTGGTCAACAAAAATGCATATATATCTCACCTATGAAAGTGATTAACAAAACCTAAACAGAATTTGGGTCTCACAGACCAAGTGATTTTGAAAGGGAAATTGGGCCGTCATTGATTGGCTGGACAGAACTGTTCTCTTAAGCAGCGTTTTATTGACATCCCTCTTGTCTTACCTTGCTGATAATCTCCCAGTTCCTAGCACGTGGCCAAGTGCCCTCTTCACCCCTCTGGTCCTCAAAGTCACTTCTCAAGCGTTTGGTTGCAGTTTCTGCACTTCGGTGAGAAGATGCCATCCCTCTGTATGAGCCAGGCTTCCTCTAGCTGGGAGGACAGCGATCAGCCTGGAGCTCTACCGCGGGAAAAGCCGGCCTGTGCTTTGCCTTTCGAACTTTCCAGTCGGACAGGGGAGGTGGAAACCAGGCAGGAAAACAAATACATACAGCAGCGGGACTCAGGCTGTCTCAGAAAGTGACATTAAACCTAAGCCTTAAGAATGAGAGGAGGCAACCCTGCAACAGCAGGGAGCAGTGTTCTCAAGGAGGGTACAGCACACGCAGAACCCACAGGGCCGTGTGCGCTTTTTGTGTGTTGTCTAAAACTTACTCCTGAAGTGTTCTGCTGCCAGAAGAGTCCAGCTGCAGCATGCAGACATGTGTAGCTGGGGTGGCGGGACTTGGAGGTGGGCAGCGCACGTGCTGGAGACGCTTTAACTCCTGGATCTGCTATTCACCACCAGGTGCCTTGCACAGACCCTCAGTCTCTCCATTTTTTGGGTTTCCCATCTGTATGACAGAGAGAACAGCCGTCATCTCCACCTCATGGGGTAGCTGTGGGGACAAAACCAGGAGCAAGTTCCTGCTTCTCTGGCACATGGTAATCATTTCACAAGTACCAGCTCTTAGAAGAAAGGAGTTAGCAGCACCTAAGAAAGATGTGGCCAGTGCAACAGTGGTGACCTGAAGTGCTCCAAGAGCACAGCAGGAGAAACAAATTCTCCTCTGCAGGACGTCAGTAGAAAAAGAAATCATGGTCGAGACAGTTTTTAAAGTGGGTTTTGAAGGATGGCAAGAGTTTTAGCTTATCCTGCACAGGGGTGTCCAACCTGTGGCCTGTGGACCTCTTGCCCTCCTTTTCTAAATGTTGTAAAAAATAATATGTAAAAAAGGAAGTTTTGTTACTTGTATACACTAACTATATTGCATATATTTATGCGAGGCCCAAAATGCTTCCTCGTGAACTCAGTGTGTGCCCCAGATGAGCACAACACAGGACACTGAGGTAGGCCAACTAGCCACGTGGGGCTCCTCTATTACCTCATCTTCCAAACCAGTTGATCAAGTCTTGTCCAGGTCCACCCACCCCTTCCTTTGTTTCGCAGGACCTTTGCAATTCCAGCGGCCTTGTCTCCACCCTTGGTGGTGCACTCCTGTAGGGCACTTAGCACAGCAGTACCTGGAAATGGTCTATTTACACGTCTGCTCCAAGGCACTGGGCCTGTTCCCTAGATTTTAATCAATGCTAGTCTGTTGTAGCTCCCCTCTGTGTCCATCAGGAAACCGGAAGCCGCTAGAGGTGTTTCCAAAGAGGAATTCAACACAGGGAATTGGTTTGCAGGAGGCAGCTCAGTTTAGAGGCCCACAGGGTAACCTACAAGAAGCTACAGGAAGTGCCACCACACCTCGGGCCGGGAGGAGGCAGGTCGCCAGAGAGTAGGGCGGGGGCTGTCTGACTGGGACTAGAAGTACAAACTGGGGCTGCCTGGCAGAAACTGGGAGGTGGAGGGAGTGGTCCCAAGACAGAGGAAATGCAGAGACGCAGCAGAAGACACTGCCAGAGGCAGAGGTGGGTGGGGATAGGCTGGCTCCTTCCCAGCCCCGGGAAGCCGGGAGAACTAATTGTCTGTGACACATGCCGTGGCCACAGCAAAGCCGGGGGCAGGAGCACGCGGGCGGCTCACGGGCACCCTTCTGAGCTCGCACAGGCTGCTACCTGTGTTCTCCCTAAGCCACACACCCGGCCATGTTGAGGTGGGGTTGCTCTTCAGCCCTCCCACGCGAAATTGGAGCAGCTCTTTGTTAGACGATTTAGAACACAGCAACAGGCATGCGGCTTAGAGGCCGGCCAGAGACCTGAGAACAGCGCCCCTCAGCGCGCCACGTGACCCTAGACTCCCAGGAGAGGAAGGAAGGACACGACGACCTCACCGACCCCTACTTGACAGTAGAGGGGGACCGCTGGAGCATCTGCAGCATCCTGCCAGGGACGCCCTACGGTGTCCCCAGGAGAACAAAACACCGCCAACCGACACGCGCCCTTTGGCATCACAGCTGATGCTCTCAAGTTCGCGTTCAGAAACATTGTCTTGCTTCAGGCTTCCAACCACAAGAAAAGAAGACACGGACAGACCGCAGTCATCGTCATCAGTGAGCCGCCCGAGCAAGAAAAGAAATGAAACCATAGCACGGGGACAGGGTCCACAGCCAGCCCGGGATGGGACTCTCCCTGGATGTTATCTTTTTTTGCAAGTTTTAAATGCAGCTACTAATATTATGGTAATACTTGACAATTTTTTAAATCAAGTTGGCTACAGTATATTCTGAGTATACAGAAAAATATTTGCATTTTACTATGTAGTCTTATAAGCTTGGACGAGTGTACACAGCACAATCAAGATATAGATATTCTGTCATCTCAGGATGGTTCCCTTTGAAATCCCTCCCTTCTCTCTCCAAAAATGTCCCTGGCAATGACTGACCTGTTTCCCTTCCCTACTGTTGTGCCTCTCCCAAAAAGTCCTATAAAAGAAATCACATCATATACAAACGCTTGCGTCTGGAGTCTTTAACTTAGTATAAACTTTTGATACTAGCCCACTCTGTTGCATGAATCAGTATTATGTGGTGGGGATAGAGTTTACAATTTATATGAGTTGATGGGTATTTGGGTTGTTTCTAGCTTTTAAAAAAATTATGAATAATAAAGAGGAAGTTTGAGCCGGTTGTAGGAAGATCGATGTGCCTCGAGACCATTGTGTTCAGCAAAATAAGACACAGGAGGTTCAATATCACATGGCTTCTCTTATATGAGAAACCCAAAATATAAAGAATCTTAAAATAAAAATAAAAGAAGACGATAGGAAAGGGAGAGAGCGGCTTTGCAGAGATAGAATCAGAACCAGCAGCTGGGGAAGTATGGGGGGTGCGGGGGATGACAAGGACCAAGATGGGACGTGTGTGTGCACCCATTCCCCAAACTGAGCATAACTGTTACATATCATAAGTACATATGAAGAAAAACTATGAGAAAAATTATAAGAAGGAAGACATTTGTAAGAGTCATAGAGTATTTAGTCTAAAGAGTTGAAGGTACAAACGACGGCAACAGATCTTTTTATTTATTTACCTATTTATTTTGAGAATGCATTTGTTTCTTGACATCCTAGGTCTGATCCCCCAGCACCATATAATAGCTGAACATGGTGACACACGCTTGTAATCCCAGCTCTGGGGAGGCTGAGGCAGGAGGATTGCCATGAATTGAGGCCAGTCAGGGCTACACAGTGAATTCAGAACCAGCCCAGGACTACAGAGTGAGATCCTGTCTCTAAATAAATAAATAAAAGAAGAAAAAGAAAGGAAGGAAGAGAAAAAGGTATTTGTACTATATGCTTAGTCAATATTTCAAAATTCACAGAAGTGACCAAAGCTGTACTGTATATCCTCGGACAGCGTGTGGTGTGGACTCATGCGGACTCGTGCTTTCGGTTCTGGTCACAATGCCTCCTACAGACTTAGAGGCTCGCGTGTGTATCCATCGCTATGAGACACAGCAGGGCATCCGCGGTGGGGCATTACTCTGCAGCCAGGTACACTGCAGCCTTGTCGGCGGCGCTTGGTCTTGTCAGGCTTTTCTGCTTATTTGATTTATCATTTAGTCTTAAAATGTTAATGCTGTCCTGATACGTATGCAGTTGCACCGTGCCCTTTTAATTTGCGTTTCCATAACGAGGAATGAAGTTTTGTTGTGCCGATTTGAATCTGTTTTTCTTCCTTGATAAAATTCTGTTTGAACATTTTACCCATTTTTCGAAGGATTGTTTGTTTTCTTATTACTAGGTTACAAGAATTTCTTATTTGTTCTAGATAAAAATCTGTTATCAAGATGTAATTGATAAATATTTTCTGCTGATCTGTGGCTCATTTCTTAACTGGTTTTCTAAGAACAGAAGTGTGTGTGTGTGAGTGTGTGTGTTACTGGGGACTAAAACCAGGGCCTCTGAACTAGGCCCTTTTATCTTTTTTCTTTCTTTCTCTTTCTTTCTTTTTCTTTCTTTCTTTTCTTTCTTTCTTTCTTTTTTTTTTTTTTTTGGAGACAGGGTCTCGCTCTGTAGCCCAGGCTGGTCCTAAACTCACTGGTGTAGCCCAGGTTGGCCTTGGACTCATGGCAGTCCTCCTGCCTCAGCCTCCTGAGTGCTGAGATTACAGTCATGCGCCACTATGCCCAGTTTATGTGGTGCTGGGGAATCGAGCTCAGGGCTTTGCCCTTGCTATGCAAGTGCTTTAACCACTGTGCCATTCCTCCAGCCCTGTTTTTGACTTTGATACAGAGCCTCACTGAGTCGCTGAGCTGCGCAGGCTCGGCTCGGACTTGAATCCTCCCTTTCCAGAGTGCTGAGGTCACAGACCTGTGCCCCCAGGCCTGGCTTGGGCCGTGCTCCTTGAGAAGGGTTCTGGAAGGAGGTAGACGAACAAACTTGGTGATAAAAAATCTCGGAGACACAGCTGGCAAGTTTGTTAGTAAGAGGGTATTAGCCCATACACTCTACGTCCACTCCTGAAAAGTGAACATTGTGATCCCTTTAGAGTTTCCAAATATAAATAAAATGGAGATAGCTCCATGGAAGTAAGTGCCTCTAAGTGAACTTAGTGGTACTAAATGTCCAAGGGCGTGCTCGACCCCTTCCAACCCAAAGTTTTGACTCTTGGAAGTAACTGAGACATCAGGCACTGTCGCCTCTTTCCAGGTCAGGGAATGTTGGGCAAGCATCTTACTCCATGGATCAGGCAGGGCCGGAACCGCTTCGGAAATGCTTGATGACCTGCAAGGACTGGAGGTCTTGGGCTAACCTCCATCGTGGGTAGTGTTTCCTTAAATTATAATCTAGGGGCCAATATCAAAAAAGTATAATGTGCCTAAATAAAAGCAGTTGAAATCAATAATCAACTGACTGAGAGAAAGAAAGTATTTTCAAATTTTAAAGCAGTTATCCTTCCAATATGTTCCAGAGAGAAAAAACTGAGGTCGAACACTAAAGAGCACTCCTATTCTGGGAGCAGAGGTGTCCCTCTGTCTGTCCAACTTTGGCTTGGATAGAGGATGGGCACAAACGGTTCCCTTCTGAAAGGAAATGAACTTTCAAATTCTCCTTCCATGCCCCATGGGCAAACAGAAACCGCCTTAGGAGCTATGGGAGCAAAGACAATCAAGCCACGTCATAAGAGGGCCTTGGAAGTGCTGGTTTCCTGGCTTCGAACACACTCCGTCTACATTTATTGGGTTGCACTCTTTTTTTGGAACCTAGGGGGAAAATGAGTAGAGGACAGAGGAAGAGCAAGACAAGTTGCCTCAAATGAGTTCACTGACTCACAACGACATGGAACACAATTTGCTCTCTTTCTTCAGGAAATCTCAGGAATATTTGGAAGTGACGCAATGGGTGACGTTTCACGTTCCTCGGGAATGTCCAGCACAAAGAGCCTTTGGACAGGAAATAGGCCAGAGAATTGAGTGTGGGAAGAGTCTAGTCTGGGGCTGACCAGACCCTTTAATGACAGGACTTTAAATATCTTGGTACATGAAGTCAGGGCCAACCTTCCTCAGAATGCCCATTGTTCTTCCGATGCCGTACAGCCTTGCGTTTGCCATCCTGGATTATTGTTCCTTGTCCTCAAGGAAATTTCTCTTCCCTTCTGGCTAAACCCTAAGTTCCCCGAGGGCAGGAATTTCCACCATACAATGAAGTACAACACCCTAAACCACAGAAAAACAACAACTATTTACTGACTGAGGCTCCCTGATATAAACACTAAGGGCATACCTAAATTTTAGAAAACAGAAATACAAATGATTAAAATACTGAAAATAACAATACAAAGGGCTTAGATCCTTTTCATATGAATATTTTTTAATACAGACTTTAAAATGTCAGTGTATTTTGCATATGGCTGCCTATATAATTTTCAATTTCTTTCACTGCCCTAGAAACCTTGGCAAACATGAATTTGAGCTTTTCCATGTACGCTTCAAGCCACCAAAGAAAGCATTATTACAACCAATGTATTCGGTCTCTGTGGTAGTTAGGGTGGAATGTCACCTTGGTTAACTTTCTGGGTCTGAGATCCACAGGAAGGTGGTGGTGTCTGAGTGGATTGTGCAAGTGTGGCCTTTGGGTATGGGTCTGGTCCCTGGCCACATCCTCTCTGGCACCATGCTACTCTGCTCCACAGTCACTTGAGCGAGTAGCACTGTGCTTCCACCATGGTGATTCTACCTTGGATCCAGTGGACCATGGACTAAATCCCCTTAAAACATGAACCAAATCAAACCTTCCCTCCTCTAAGTGTAGGTGTCAGGCATTTTGTCCAGCAATGAGATAACTAAGTATAGTTTCAAAACTTAACAACAGAAAAGCAGAAAATTTAGCTTAAAAAGTAGAAAAATGATTTGAGCTGACATTTTACTAAGAAAGACATATGCGTGGCAAAAAAAAAAAAAACAGATGAAAAGCTCAGTGTCATTAGTCATAAGAGAGATGCAAATTAAAACCATGATGAGATCCCATTAAAATGAAAAAAAAAAAAAAAATAGAGTCGCCACCAATACCAAGCGCTGACAGCATGGCAGAGCAGTTGGAACTTTCACGCATTCCTGGCAGGAATGAAAAATGGTCCAGCACTTTGCCAAAGGGTTTGGCATAGCCTTGTGAAGTGATTTTCCATACATTTGCCATGTGATCCATGAAACTCACTCCTAGGTTTTCTTACCAGAGGGGGAAATATATAAGCATGTGACTATTCATAGTCACTTTGTTTTCATTAATTAAAAATTTGTAATAGCCCAAATGCCCATTCGCTGGTGAATCGTTAAACAAATGGTGATATGTCTATAGAAGGGAAAAACACTCACCGATGAAAGCAATCCCGCCGACAGACATTTGTAACTGCACGGGCACCTCCCAAATGCCTTCTGAGCGCCTACAGCCAGCTAGAAAGTCCACACGCTGCGTACTCCATCTACATGACCATTGCAAAGGGCAAACTCAGATAAAGATAAAAACAGATGAATGGTTCCAAGGGCTGTGAGGGAAAAGGTTGACTGCAAAAGACCATAAAAGGAGCCGAAATGATGGAAATGTTCTACATTTGGATGGCGATGGTTGACTGACTGCGTGTTCTTGTCAGAATTAACAGGGCTACAAACCCAAAATAAGCCTGGCAGACAGGGCTGTCTTCAAACCTTGCTTGTCACCATGACGCCTCTGAGTTTGTTGCTGATAGCTACCCACGGGAAGTCCTTCAGTGGACGGTTCTGGGATCTCCACTGCTCTGTGCCCTTCCTTATTGTACAACAGAGGGCCCACTCACGAGAACCCATTCCTCCCTGTGCCACTGTGTCGCCACAGGCAGGTCATGTCCTCTTCCGGTTCTATGTTCTCTCATCAAGCGCCTGTCTTCATTCATGCGGGCTGTTATACCAACAAGTGTCATCAATCAACTGCCTAGTTTATAAATGACAGAAACACATTGCCCACAAACTGCTGTGAAGTTCAAGATGGAGACAGGAGCAGATCTGGTGTCTGGGAGGGCTTGCATTCTGGGTCATAGATGGCACCTTCTAAGCTGTGTCCTCACCTGGTGGGGGGCTTTAGATAGCTCCCTGAAGCTTGTTGTATAAGGTCACTAGTCCAACTGGTGAGAATTCTCTTCTCATAATCCAATCGCCTCCCAAAGGCCCCAGTTCATAATCCCATCACTTTAGGAGTTAGGACTTAAAGGCTTGTATGTAGGCACACAGGCATTCTGTGTTCAGCTTTGGATGTCAAAGTGCCTTTAATCCTGGGCCCCAGACCCTTGGAGAGCCTTGGGAGGTAACAAACTACCCCTAGTTCATTGTTTAAAAAACCCAACAACAAGAAAACGAACTGAGGTGCCCAGCCACAAATTTACACAGAAGCCAGATGCGGTCCCCTGGTGTCCTTTGATTCACTTCATCCTGAAAGTAAGTCCCAAATCTTTGTAAGTGGAGGGATTTTTGCAAAAATTATTTCTGTGTCTTAGTAGTTCTTGTCAGATAAGCATAATAATAATAATAATAATAATAATAATAATAATAATAAAATTAAAATAAAAAACCAGGAGTCAGCATTTCTGTACATTGATGAAGCTTGATCTATGATAGTCACCCCCCAGGGCTGGCCCCGGGGGTGGGGCCAGGCGGTTCTGCCGGCCCTTTGTGAGCGGGGCACTATTCCTAGGGTCCCTATTGTGCTGTCCTTTTGATTTTCCCTGCTACTGGTGAAGTAGAACCTCAGTTCGCCCCATTTCACACACAGAAACTAAACTTTGTGAAGCTTAAACCTAAACTTCAGGGCCCGCGCTCTCCATCGGCTAAACACTGGGAAGATCTCCGAAGCTGGGCCCGGTGGTGCACGTGGGGCTGTAATCTCAGTGTCCCGGAAGGCTGAGGCAAGACATCACACATTCAAGCCTAGTGTAGGTAATTAAGCAACCTAGTGAGATGAGCAGAAAAAATAGGCTTGGGATAAAACCCTGTGGGAAGGCTCCGGGCTCCACCTCCAGCGCCACAAATACATAGTAAGAAAATAAGTAAAATCAGAATTAGCACAAAATCTGCTTCCTTCAGAAAAGAAGCAAGAGACACGAATTATCTTAAAACAATATTTTTAAAATCACATCTGCTTTGTCCTCTAAGTGCAAGCCATTGTAGAAAAGAATTCTCCGATGGCAGCAGAAGGGTTAGAAGCAGCTGCGGGAGGCTCAGAAGACAGGAATGATGAGACCGGTCTGAGGGGGACAAGCTCGGTGGCCTGCGGAGGCAGGTGACGGGGGTTTAAATGACACGTGCAAGAGCCCAGGGAATAGAACCCAGAGAGGGAAAGGACTGGGGAGCTCAGAATCCACCACCCTGTCTCCACCTCATCTAACACACGCATCGGTGCACACACACACACACCTGTATGCCTCCATGCAGGTGTGCACACAGACACACACACACTCGCACGCTTGCACACACAGTGCCCATACCACTGACCTTTCCAACTACATCCTTCCACATCCCTGGCTTGTTCTGCTTGTGTTTTATTTACTTTAAGCTCTGCTTAACAGGGGCCAGGAGCGTGTGTCCTCTGTCTATCGGGAAGGAGGGAGGAGCGGGAAACAACTCGGCAAAGTCAATCTGTGGCTACGGAGGAGCTAAGATTAACAGCCCCGAAGGTTGCCCCTGCAGGGAAGCAGAGAAGCCGCAGTGGCCCCCTTGTGCCTCTCCTCCCGCGCGGTGGGCACCCCTTCCTCCTCCCTCCCTCTCTCCCGGCAGTGGATGGTGGCTGCCCCCAGCACCCTAGGCTTCTCCTGCCACAGCTGAGTTGGTGTTGAAAGAGAAGGTCTTTTGTAAGAGAGTATTTTAAAGATGGTATCTATGGTGACCTCAAAGGGCAAATCACTAAGAAGAAGAAGAAAAGTCTGGTGTGTGTCCCCACTGCCTCTCCATCTCTGGGGTACTTGGCCATTGCTGAGGAGAGAGAGAAGCAGAAACAGAAAACAAGCCACGGTAGAGGGAAAAATATAGATAAGACCAAGAACTCCACTGGCGAGCTGTGTGATCTCACGTGCCCCTCTCCTCAGTACCCGCCCAGGTTCTTCCTCCCGTGGTTGACATCTGACCTGTCCACCTCCCCGAGGGCTGGGAGGTCAAGAAATGAGATAAGCCCCAGGAAAGGGCTTTCCACAAACAGCGGGGGAAGGATAGGGACCCACAAAGCTTCTGCTGCCTGCCTGCTTGGGTGATCGATCAGGCCTCAGGAAGGCAAAGCTTCCTGCTTTTTTAAAAACACTTTTCACCAGACGCTCAGGAATGGTGGGTATAATGTTCAGAGGCAAAGGCATTACTACACACAGAAGAACTGGGTGAATGTTGTGCTCTGGGCAAAGCGCTCCCTCCTCCAAGGAAGTACCCGTCCCACTTAAGGTGATGCTGTCTGTTAGGGCGTCTCTAATTAAAGACTTGAAAGAGAGATAAAGAGCCATCGTGTCTCACCTTAGGAAGCACCCACGTGACTTAGGGTTTTCAGTGACAGACCCCAGGGGACATCTGTCTTCTTAGACTCCGCAAATCTACCCACCTTCTAGACTTTCTACACAGTCACAAAATGCAGACGGTCTGAGGCTCTAAGCACCCTGTCAGCAACGCTGTTGGGAACATGGATCTTAATCCCAGGCCTGTAGAGTAGCTCGGAAATGAAGAGCAAGACCCATCCATCTTCCAGTCCTTGTGGAAAAAACAAGCACGTCAGTACCGGGAGGAGGACCCGCTCAGCATGGAAATAGGGGGTGGCAGGAGGGACCCAAGGAGGCGACGTGGAGCTGAAGGACAGACAGAGGTGGACCTTTACGGCCATGGTTGACTTGCGCCTCAGGGTGAGGCGGCTGCCACATGGAGAATAGGCATGAGGGCCTGGGGACAGAAGGTGAAGTGGAGGCAGGGAGATGAGTAGGAAGCCACCGGGAGCGGTCATTCCAGAGATGGCATGGCACAGAATCAATGGTGAAGAAGTAACAGAGGGCTGAGTTTGTGATCCAACTCAAAGATCTCTAGGCTCCCTGTATAGCTCTGCAGCTTCAAGCACCCTGTTAAAGGCTTTCCAAGAGCAAGACCAATATACCCATTCTTACCACTTACTTAACACTGTGCCAGAGATTCTATTGTGCGCCAAAAAAGGCAACTCAACTAAAATGAAAGAAAATAAGTAAAATTTGCTTTATATACAGACAGCACTATCACGTGTGTACCTATTCCTAAAATATCCATTTTCCAAAATTTATTAGATCTAATGTACTAACTTAGCCAAGTCATAGACTACAAGATCGATAGACAAATGGTATTTCTACATATAGAAAAACAAATATGAAGACAATCAACTTACAATAACATTGGAAACCATGTTTACAAACACTGTTAACAAAATATGTGCAAGACTAGTACAATGAGAGCTTCACTGGGAAAAGTGAACTAGAAGCTAAACCAGCGCAGAGACCACCACGCTCATGAATCAGAAGAGTCAGTAATGCTACCAGTACCTCAGACTCAGAATCAGCAACGTTCTAGTCAATACCCTAGAAGCCATTTTATTTGGTAGGAAGTAATTAGCTAATCCTAAAATGGGTATGTAAGTACAAAGCAAATCTGGCGGTAAATGCTATGGTTTGGAAATGGTTTGTCCTTCAAATGTAGAAAACTTGGTCCCTGATGGAGTTGCTGAGGTGGTGAAACCTTTAAGAGGCAGGGCTTAGTGCAAGGTAATTGGGTCACAGGGCTCCACCCTCATAAACAGTTAATGTTTCTCATGAGAATGGGTCCAATCTAAAGTGAGTGGCTTAGTTCCCTGGAGAGTGGGTTGCTATAAAAGATTAAGCCTGGCCCCTGCCTGGTTTCTTATTCCTGTCTCACCCATGTTTCTTTCCGTTTCTCTCTCTGTCTGTCTCTGTCTCTCTATCTCTCACTTCTCCACTCTCTCCATGATGCTATCCACCAGAAGGCCCCTCCCAAAGCTAGGCAAATAGTAATATCACTTTCTCAGAGCGCCGAAATGGTAGGCTAAATAATCTCTTTTCTGTATAAAATGCCCAGCCTCCAGCACTTTGTTATAGAAACACAAAATGGACTAAGACAATAGTCAAGACAATATTTGAAAAGCAAATCAAAGTTGCAGACTCTCATTACAAGATTTTAAGACTTAGAATAATCTCCAGTAATCGGGAAGCACAATGTTAGCCTGAGAATAAGCAGACTGAGCCTGATATTGGCATAAGAATAGACCTGTAGATAGATGCAACAGAATGGGGTGGGGTCTATAAATTCACTGATACAGATATGACCAATGGATTGTAAAGAATTGAATTTCTGTATGGAAAGGATAGTCTTAAACACATGATGTTAGAACAGCTGTGCGGCTATATATATATATATATATATATATATATATTTAATTGACCTGTACATACTCCATGCCTCCAAATTAACTGGAAGTGCTCACAGATACAAAGAATAAACTTCTAGGAAAATCTTTGCAATACTGGTGTAGGCAAACATTTCTTAGGCTTGTTGAAGAAACTGTTAATAAATTAGATTTCAGCAAATTAAAAACTTTTGCTCTCAAAATACCTCATTTAGGAAAAGACAAGCCCAAGGAGCACTGAGAAAATATTTGAACACATATTTCTGAAAAAGAACTTGAATTCAAAATTATGAAGAACTTTCAAACTAAATTATAATAAAGCCAGTGTTTCTTTCAACGACTCCCTACCGTTAAGCAGACAGGTTGTTTCCAGTTTGGAGGCATCACAACAGATTCTACAATGAACATCTTTTTTTTTTTACCTATAGCTCTAGGAATCATCTTGATGATTTTACTAGCTTAAATTCCTTGAAGTAGAAGTTAAAGGATATGTCAAAAGACAGCAACTATTTTAGTTTTATTTCATGAGATAAAATCTCTTCAGTTAGGTTTTGTGAGAGGCCTTGTTAGCTCATACAACTCTTCCTGGACGTAGCTCCGTGCGCGTCTCTGGCTACTGAGATGACTTTGGCTGTCGAGCTCATGGTTTGCCAAGCAGACACGTATACACTGCAACTAAACCACCCAGCCCAGATTTTCCCTTCGCCCAAAGTCCCCAGCCGGCTGGCATTTCCTCTGGACTGTTTCACCCTGATTTAGCCATGGTGGCTCACGTCTTGCCCTTCCTGTTTTCTCTCTCCTGGTGGATGTGTGTGCTTTGAATCATGTTGCCCCAGATCGCTAACTTTCATCTGGTCTGAGCCTGTCTTGTCAGTCCAGGCATATTTTCCACTGGCATGTCTTCCATTGGCTTCTCTGTGCCCAGGGTCTGCAATACCTCTCACCTGGTCACCTCAGTCGATTTCCACAAGATGTTTATATCTTACAGATCATGAATAAAGATTAAATGGGCACCGCCTAAGCTAAACTTCCTGGCCCCACCCAAAACTCCACCCTGTGTTAGCCTCATCCCAGGGTTTGAGGACACTTTGTGCTAATTTTCTCTTTATGTGAACACATGTTGGCTTATTGAGATGGGCTCTGTGGGCAGTGACCACACTTTTCCCTGATTTTTTCCCAGAACCTTCTGAACACTGTTCCACTTTGAACATCTTCATGTACAATTCTATGGGGCTGGCCTGGGCTCGGCCGGTAGGGAGCACTGTAGAAGGTAGGAAGGGGTCAGCATGAGGTCAGGATATCCATCACCCAGCTCCCGCCCTAAGCTTGTTACAGGATATCTGAGTCCTTCCACTGAAGGCCACACCCTTGTCACACAGCTGTCACTTCAGGGTCCTCCACCCGCACCCCTCCCCTGCCCCTCCGTCCCTGGAGGTGGTAATAACCATGTTGTACCGCCCTCAGCCTCCACCCCATCTTCCACCCCCACACCTTGCCCATCCTCGCCCTTTGTAAATAGCCCCTTTATTAAACTCTCCTTAATTTAGCGAATATGAAAGTGTCATCTGCTCTGTACTAAGATCCTGACAGACACATCAGAGAAGGGGACCAGCGGGACAATGCCAAGCAGGGATGGGCTGGACACGGCCCACACCCACCACCTCTGCTTGCAGGCACACCGTGGCTGTGCCAAATGCCTCTTGGCACCGAGTCTTTCTCCTTCTCTCAGATCCACAGATGTTTAGCTCTTTTGGAGTTCTCGTATTTATTAATGTAAAAGAACTTTGAAATTCTCTTTGCACAAGCTATTTTAGGTGTTCCAACATTTTCCATTTATTCATTTAACAAATATTTATTGAGCACCTCCTATGCACCAGACACAGAGCCAGACACCAAGCACACATTTGTGGGCAAAGCAGACACAGACATGTTCCGAGCTGCAAGAATAAATGGTGGCTGGGAAGCCAGCACATGGAATGTTCTAGAAAGGAGTGGCTTCCTGTGAAAAGAGTGCCTTTATTATGTGCTTTCCAAATGGGTGAAGGCACCACTTCTTTCCAGGGGGTTATAGTCAACATTTCACGATGTCCTAAAAGAACTTGTCCTGGAAGTACAAGAGAATAGGAAAATAATGCAGTCCAATCAATGGAAAGCCTGGAGAGAGGGGACGGCTCTCATTGAACTCAAACGCTCATGAGGCCCATTCATCTTGACATGACTGAGGCAGGGTCAGCATCTTAGTACCATCTTCCAAAAGCCTTTGCTCTTTCCCTGCTTTCATTGGCTCATACCTGACCCACCTCACTTGTTGGGCAAAGTGAAGTGATCATGTCCCAAGACACATACGGCAATCCCCAAGACCGTCTGGCTATTTTCTCCTGTGGCCTCACTCAGGGTCCATTTCTAGAGACTGAACCTGGGGCTTGGCTGCTTTTGCCGTTGTCACCTCTGGACCTACACTTGTGGGATTTGCCCTCGCACTCTTCCTTGCCTGAGGCTGTGGGTGGAACACATCCTTTTGCTTTTCTATGTCCCATAACGTGGACCCTCTCTTAGCTCTGGTACCTTAAGTCCCACCGCCCAAGAGGAACTCTGGTCTGGCCTTCTCCCATCCGTCTACTTTCCACACTCCACAGTTCTTTTTCCTGGTAGTTTCTTATTGGCTTTCCCTCTTCAGATGGTGCAAATACCCACTTTCTTTTCTTTTCTTGTCTAGTCTTTTCTTTTCCTGACACAAGGTCTCTGTAATCCTGGCTGGTCCTGAATTCACTATGTAGCCCAGGCTGGCCTCCGATTCAAGACAAATCCTCCTGTCTCAACCTCTGGAGTGCTGGGATTACAGGCATGCGCCACCACACCTGGCTTATGTGCTACTGAAGGAATCGAACGCGGGGCCTTAGGCTTGCTAGCCAAGTGCTCTAACCACTGGTCTACACTCCTAGCCCCTTTCCTTTCCCCCTTGTGCTCCCTTTGTGCCTTTCTCCCTTGCTTTCTCTGTGTTTCTGCCTCTCACCCTTCTTAGGAAGAGCGGAAGGAGCTCCTCACTTTGAAAAATAGGTATTTTCCTGGGGATCTGTATATAATTGAGGCATGTGACATCTGATTTGAAATCCAGTTACTATTTTTAAAATAATTGTGGTGATGAACATAATAATAGCTTCCAAGGACTAGGTTTTCTATCTACTGGGTGCTGTACTGAGAACTTTGTGCATATCAGCTAGTTTTCCCTTGAGGTAATAAAACCTGGAATAATCAGCTTAAAAAGAAGAAAAGTTTATTTGGTTCCCAGTTTTAGAGGTCTTAGCCCACGGTCAGTTAACTGTGACTTTGGCCCACAGTGAAGTTGCATGTCATGGCAGGGACACATGGTCCCTACTCATCCCACGGCCAAAACTGAAGGAGAGAAGGGACTGGAATCTCACAATCTCCTTTGAGGGCACATTGCTGCCCCTGTGATGTGAAGCTTCCTATAAGGGCCATCTCTTAAAGGCTCTACCACCTTCCCATGGCTCCAAGCTGAGGACCAACATAAGGACCTTCAACATACGGGGATTAAGGAACATTCCAGAACCAAATTATATCGGTATGTGTCAGCTAATTTAGTCATTATAGGAACCCTTGAAGTAAACACAATTATTATGTCCAGTTTATAGCTTAGGAAACTGAGAGAGGTACAGTGACTTGGCCACGGTCACATAGCAAATACTAGAGTTGGAACTCTACTATTCTATCTCAATTCCGAATTCTCACTTCCTTGCCTTCACCACTCGGGAACCCTACTTTAATTCTCTTTGGAAGGAGCAGCTGTGTGCAATAGAAGTATACCCTCACTCGCCACCCACCTTGTAAACTCTTACATAACAAGCGTCCCTCAGCGGGCACACCCATCCTCCCTTCCTGAGTAGCAGAAGTCGTGCCAGGTGAAACCTCATATTTACGCTCCTTCCTCTTCTGGGCCGGCACGGGGTGTGGCAGTGGGTGGGGAGCCACCAAACCACCTCTTGCCATCTGTTTACCCACAAGTCCTCCTGAGGCCCACTCTGGCTGCAGAGCCCGTCCCCTGTCCCCCTCACTGCCCCCACCCCCACTGAGACCAGCAGCGAGCGCTCCCCTCATCTGGGGCTGGAGCTTCCGATGTTACGCAGCGTCCACGTGCTTTGTGTCTCTCAGAGGCAGGACTTGCTCCATGAAAACCAGAGACGGATGGAGAAAGGCCATGCACCCAGTCAAAGTGCGCCGTGACAATCCAGCCACTCTTTCAATAAACGTGCTAATAACGTGCCAGGAAAGAAATACGGAGCGGGGCTCTTTCCACAAGGAAATCATACTTTAGTAAATAGAAGGGAAAAAAACAGGCTTCCTTCGTGGAAGATTGTATTAGTGCCCTGCTCACTGTGTCATGGATTTGGGACTTGGCTGTGTAAAATACTTTGGCCTGTGAAATATAGGCAGATGTAGCAACATGCTAGTTCTAAGTGAAGCCTTGAAGAGGCATTTCAAATACCTGCCGGCTCTCCTGAATTAACTCCCCGTCGTGAGAACGCCACTTGCCAGAGGGACACTCCTTCAACCTGATCTCGGAGTAAGCAGACGTACAGGGGTAATGGCGAGCTGCGGTGCCAGAGCCCAGCGACGAGGAGCCTCTCCACAAGTGACTTCTATTTTGTCATTATCAGACACCTTTGGAATGTCAGGACCATGTGCCACATAGTATCATCACAATAAAAACTGACTCATCTCGTCCCACACAGGACTCTACTCAGAATCTACCATGTGATATTTTTCTTGAATTATTGTTCCTGTAGATGGTGCCTTTCTTGAATCCTTCCGATTTATTTGCTAGATTACTTGTCAGGGGAGGGAGGCTGTCCAAACCAAACTCACGGGTCAGTCGGTGTCATGTAATAATATATCTGCATAAAACCGAGCTATTCAACCTGAGCCTTTGTATCAAAAAAAAAAAAATAAGTAATCGCTGCTATCTGCATATACCCTGCTTCCTACTGTTCATGACTGATTTCTAAAGTCAACATTAGCCACACCCAGGGCTAGCACTTGTGTACATGATATAAAGGCTCCGAATGAGGTGAATGCTTCTAACCCAAGATGAAGGCAAGTCAGGAGGCTTAGGACACTGAAGACCGCAGCTGCAGATTCCTCTGCAGACACCATCTGGTGCACTGTCGGTGTTCAGTTGTGTCCTGTTAATTCCTTCGGTTAAACACACATTTATTAAGCACATCCTACATGGTAGGCACTGTGACCAAGAGGAGAAGGCATGGCTTCCACATTCAATTCACAAGCTTGCTACCAGTTGAAGATAACCAAAAGTTAAATAACCAAAGTTGAAGACGACAAAAGGAAGGCATTTTGACTGAGGTGCCCCGAGCTCGCTGGGGTGAGTTAGGAAAGAATGAATGAATCCAAAGAGGGGTGCCAGGGAGGAGGGCTTTCAGACAGGAGGAAGGAAGGGGAAGAGGCTGAATTGAACGAATATGAGGTGTGTGGAGTGCTACAGTAGAAAGATTAGTAAGGGCCACCTTGTGCGTGGCTTCCAGTGCCAGGCTGTTCAGTCCAACCCAAGAACAACTGAGTATTTAATCTGTCACATCCGCCTTTGCCACCCCCTTCACTGGGCCCAGAATATGACATTGTCTGAGAACTTAAAGTCATAATAACACTAACCTCCACTGAAATAACTAGAGGTAAAAGATGTCCATGAAAAGTACACATGACAGCAAGAGGGTTTCCATGACTACAGCTGGCTGGAGCACGGTAAGCAGCCAGAGAATACAGGGAAAGAGGAGACAGAAGCGCTCAGAAGTCCGAATAATCACAGGTATTTCACACTGAAAACTCATTTCCCAGTCCTGGCTGGGTAAAAGGAGTGTTGGGGCCCAAAGGCTAGCCCTGAAATTGATGGCGATGTGAAGGCAGGTTCTGGCCTCTCCAGGAAGTAGCATCCCTGTAGGCTGCTTACGGAAGGGCAGGCCTGCAAACCACACCCTGCCCCACCCAACTCCCTTCTCCAGGTTGCACCTGGCCTCTGGCCTCACCGGCTCCACCTAGCTACACCCATGACTCTGGCTGGAGCCAGAAAACACTTCACTGTTAGGCAATTACAAAACAAAAGGAAGGAGACCAAGTGGTGCCAGGCGCTGCTGGCTGGACTCTGCGAGCTCCTCTGGTACCACCTGTGCACCGCTAGCCTGCCCCTTCCCAGGCCCCGACCGGACCACAGGCTCAGCGGGCTGACGCTGCGGGGACAAAAGTGTGCTGTGTCTGTTTAGCTCCTGGTCTGTGGATTACACACGTTGAAGTGTAACTTCGGCTTTTCTGTGCGTTGTAGGCCTTTCTCTGCATCCCAGTTGACATATTAGCTTATTCTCCCAACAACCCCACCCTACAGGGTAGGTATTTACCAGCTCTGTTTTACAAGCGAGGAATTTGAAACTTGGCAAGGCTGTCACTTGTACCGACATCATGCAGCTGAAGTCCATCTGATCGTAGAGGGTCAGGTTTATCCGCATCGACTCGCGTTGATGGCCAGATTTCCAGCGGAGGGAAGGCTTACAAGCCCTCACAGCTCATCCTTTGCCTGATGCTTAGGAACTCTACTCCAGGCCAGAACGAGGCGGAGACACATACACAGGACCAACGTTTGTTGTTCTCTAAATCTCTGACTGGAGCCCAGGCCTGGTCACTGGCAGTCAGCAGGAGCTGCTCAGTAATCCCTTCACCAGGCCCTGTGAGAGCTCCCCTGGAAGCCACCAGCAGGAGCTAGCCAAGGAGCAGCGACTTCAAGGGCAACAGATGGGCCCAGCATACCTGTTGGAGTCCCAGCAGCAGCCTGAGCCACACAGCTACACGCGGGTCACACAGCTACACGCGGGTCACACAGCTACACGCAGGAAAATAAGATGAGGTTTTGGGCAGAAGCTTAAAAGGCTAGTGGAAATTCACGACTATTGCTATAATTCCGGCACTCTGAAAGGCTGAGGCAGGAGGACTGCAAGTTCTAGCCCAGCCTAGGCAACTTAGAACTAGTCTTGCAATAAAATTTTAAAAACGCAAAGGATAAGGATATCAGTGCCGTGGTTCCCATATGAGCACTGAAAAGGTCGTTGTCTCAGGGGAGTCCTTGCCAATTAACAGTGAATGTACCCTGAAAGCTTTTCAAATTTTTTCCAAGATAGAAAATTAGCCCTCAGTCAGTGGCAGATGGTATCCAACATCTGTTTGTCCCAGAGCCACATGCCATCGTCCGGCATTCAGACGTATCACTAGGCATGTCTGAAGTGGCCCGGCTCATTGGCTCACTGACCCCGGGTCGGGAGCCAGAGATAAAGAGTGTGACTCCAGGCTCTTACCTTGGGCTTGAGTAAGAGCACGCAGGGACCCGCCCTGCTGACAGCAGTCTGGACCATCTGGTTCATCAAGATGAAATTATTTTTGTTTGCAGCCACACCCACTGCTCCACCCAAGGAAACAGCAGGTAGCAACATCCAGCCTGTTGAACCCTGCCCAAAGGAGCAAGGTCTTCAGCCAGACCTGGGGAAGCAAGAGCCCGCTGCAACTCCAGGCTGTCACGGGAGGCCTGGGCAGAAGCAGGGGCTCGCCAGCACCGGGCATTGCCTTCTCTGCCTACAGGAGCCATGAATGGTTCACAGCTAGACTGTAGTAAAACTGAGCTCACATCTGGGTGTGGTGCACACACCTGGAACCCCAGCAGCCAGGGAGGCAGCAGGACTGAAAGTTTAGGGTCAGCCTGGGCAATTTAGCAAGACCTTCTCCAAATGAAAAATAAAAAAGGCTGGGGCTGTAGCTCAGCACTGCCTGCGTTCAATCTCCAGTACCACAGGCAAAACAAACGGAAGGACACCTTAGCTTTCAAGGTCATTCATCCACAAAAATTAAGAGAACAGTTGAGATGCAAGATTCCTGAAGGCTTAAAAGATAGGTCAAGGAGCAGGTTGGTGGCTGACTTTAAAACCTTCACCTGACTACAGAAATCCGCCCCTGTAAGGTAAAGCCTGGTTTGTTTTCAGTCACCCCTGCTGTTCACCATCATCAGGTGAGAAGTTCTAAGTCAATACTTGGGTGATAGAGAAGGGAGACGCTAGGAAAAGCATTCAAGGTCCGCCTTCCCTCCCTCCCACTGTCAGGCAATGGCAGGCAGTCGTAAGCCAGCTCACTCACTTGTAAGTGCTCCTACTTATAAGAACCTAGGGAAAACGTTGGAATGATTAAACACATAGTAAACACACACGAAAGAAATTTGCATGTGTAAATTTTGCTGAGTTATTTTCGATTAACATCCATATTCTACTATACTAATTTGGAGACAGGCTTGAAATATTTGTTTCTTTTCCCATCAGGAACTGTTTCATGTGCTGATTTCATGAGCAATTATGAGTCTAAAATCAATCGACTAATGTGAAATGTTAGGATGAAGACAGTGGGATTAGTAGGGTGGCTCTGTTTTAGGGAGTGTGTTCCTAATCTTGAAATAATCACAAAGGACGTTAGTGGAGAGCGGGCTGGAGGAATGGCTCAGAGGTTAAAGCGCTTGCCTAGCAAGTGCTAAGTACCTGAATTTGATCCCCCAGCACCACATTGGCACAAGCCTGTAATCCCAGCACTTGGGAGGCTGAAGCAGGAGGATTGGCTTGAGTCCAAGGCCAGCCTGGGCTCCATATTGAGTTCAGGACCAGCCTGGGCTACAGAGTGAGACCCTGTCTCAAAAAAAAAAAAAAAATCCACCATAGTTGTTTGGAGTGTGTACTATAGGCCCATTCTGCAAGGTATCAAAATCCTAGCAGCAGTTATCACCCAGGCCTAACCGGATATTTAGCTTGTATGTTTTTACATGACCAGGGCTGCTGCCTATGGTTGTGCAGGCTGTGAAGTCTAAAGGTGTCCTGGATGATTGTTTATGTGTCGTGTCTAATTAGCATATGTCATTGCTGGTCAAGACTGCGAATATCCCTCTGTGGGGACCCAAGACCTAGAGGGATGGGCTCCCTCAGGGGGGTCAAATAGCACCCATTTTCCCTTCACCATTCTGGCCTTATTTAGTGCCCCTGCTAATTTGGGGAAGATCTGTACCATCTGTATTCAGTTTGCATGTCATTACTTAGTCCCTCTGTCTTGACCATGGCACTCATCTCTCTGGTCTTCTATCTTCTACTCAGAGGTCTTCTGTTTTCCAGAAGAATAAACCTCCCACCGCTTCTCAGTGACAAGAGGACTTGACCCCCAGCAGCATCGACTGGGGGAAGGTGACCCAGGGATTTCATGATTTCTCAGTTCTTACATTAATTTTTGTTCAAGCTCCTCCCACTTCCCAAGTTCCAGAAGCATCTATGCCTATTGTGCAGATGAACCAGCCACTGTCCTCACTGCCAGCTCGAGTGGTGACTTTTTCCCATCTGCTGAGTCCATCCCATGCCTATCTGTCTATTGTCCAGCTCCCAAAATTTTGTTGCTATTGTCTTCTCATCCTGGTGAATTTGTGCTGTAAAGGAGGGCATGGAGAAGGGGCTTTCATTTCAGCTGAGTCCGAGGAGAAAGCTTAGATAAATATGTAGAATTCGCCATCTTCACATGAAGCCAGAACCTGACTAGATTTCAATTTTAGGTTTAAGTGGACTTCCAAGATTTCCCAGTAAGAGATTTAGCAACTGATTTTTAAAGGTTTTTAAAAATTATTACTGTTGGTTTATTTTTAAAGATCGTGAGAATCCAACAAATTTTAAATATAACTGGAGATTCTAACCCAGAGACAAAAAGTGTGTCTGAGAGTTTATAAGAACAGAAGCAGCCTTTTGATTGGGGGATGGGGATTAGCAGTTAGAAGTGTGTACCCAGCTACCTTCAAATATGGGACCGTTATTCATTCTGACACCATGGGAAATTGGGATAGGTCTTTAGGATTTTACACACACACACACACACACACACACACACACACACACACACACCAACAGATATGTCGATGGGTATTAGCCAATTGCTACAAGAAAATACTAACTTGATATTATCTCATTCTCTTGAGAAAATAAAACAAAACTTCAGAACCATTTGTCGTAGGACATGAAGGAGAGGACATAAGTTATAACTGAGCTTGTCCCGCCTTTACTGTCCTTGGTCTTTTCACTTATTTCTTAGGCCCAACAGCTGCCGCAAGAGTTGTCAACCTATAAAGCCCACACAGGGTGCTCCTCTGTAGAGCTCATGAGGTTCATTCAAGTTGTGGTGAATGAGTATCTACTTTGTGTTTGCCACAATTCTAAAGAAAAAAAAATAAAGAAAAGTGCCTCTTTTCCTAGGAATTTTATTTAAGTGGATGATAAAATCATTTACTCAACAAATGTGGATGTAACTGTGAAGGGCTAAGAAGAAATTCCAGAAGAGTCGAAGACGAAGAGTGACACAGAGGCCAGTTTTTGGGACACAGTGTTCTATGAGGTCCTCCAAGAGATTACTAAATTACCAGAGAAACAGCAGTTCAGACAGGAGCAGATGGAGTCCCAAGTGGAGCTAGGGCATGGGGCATGGCTAACGTGTTGATGACGCAGCAATGGGGAGCAGAGGGGACAATCATGAAGAGACATGGGAAGGAGATCAGACAGGAAGAGCTCCTCATTTTAGGGGGAGATTTAGGAATCATTTTGTTTCAGTTTAGAAAGTGACCCTATCTGACTGACCTTTTAAAACCGTCATTTTGTCTAGAAGAGACCCAGGCAGGGTATCAGAGCAGGAACCCAAGGTGACGCTGCTACAATGGTCTAAGCCTGAGAGGGAGGGGCTGAATTTGGAACAACAGAGGCAGCAGCATGGGACAGCTGGATTAGGATACGCTCAGATGTACAGCTGATGGGTTGGATGTACAGTTTAGAATAAAGAAAAGCATCAAGATGAGTCTGAGATAATTGGCCTGAACGAATGGCTGCTGGATCTGCCATTTATTGAAACGCTTGTTTTATTTATTGAAATTGTACAAATGGGGTGAGAAGCAGATTTGCACTGGGCAAAGAGTTTAGCTTTGAAAGTAAAATTTAAGATGCCCTCCAGACAGCCATGAGATGTTAAATAGGCCATTGGCCATAAGAGAGTGGCATTCAAGGACACATACAAAGTGGACACGTGCAGTTCCCTCTCTGAGAAAACAGCAAGTATTTGGCTCTAAATCCACAAAAGTAACAAAGATAGACCCCCAAGCCCTGGCAGCCTGGAAGGCAGAGCCTCAAGCAAACAAAGGTATTCTCCAGGCTTAAGGTCTCGTGCTGTTTGTTCCATCAGGATCAGGCCTTCCCATTCCCTTGTCCTTCCCTAATTCCCCTTTGGGGATGGGAGTATCTATCCTGTGCCAGTCCCCTCATTGCATTTTTGGAAGCATCACCTCCCTCAGGGCAACAGGATTGAGACTGGAGAGGAATTTGCCTCAGAATGAATTATCCCTTATGTCCACCTGTATCTGGCCTAGATGATTTATGGATGAGATTAGACTTTGGGCTTTTTTAAAGTGACAATGGAACACTTATGATTTGGAACTACTGTAACAACATGAATGTACTTGGCAGGAGAGAATTGCAAGTACTTTGAGAGGTCAATGGTGAAACACAATAGGCTGAATGTTTATGTTCCTCAAAAAATGTTCGCTGAAAACTATGCTTCTGTGATCGTATAAGAAGGTAGGGGTGGCGGACCCTTTGGGAGGACATTAAGTCAAGGGGAAATCAGTGCCTCTGAGACAGTGACCCCAGAGGCTACCACATCAGGACATGGCATAAACACGGTCATCAGTGAACTAGAAGATGGACCTTTGCCAAACATGGAAACTGCCAGAGTCTTGGTGTTGGACTTTTCAGCCTCTAGAATTGTAACTAAGAAATTTCAGGTGTTCATAAGCCAACTTGATTGAGATATCTTGTTATAGCAAGCTGAGTGGACCGAGGCAAGTGTCATTTCAATAAATATTTTTGAAAGCCACATTCTTATTTAATGTTATTTGAATCTTGGGGTGGGGACACCCTAAATATCAACTCTTAAAATAAAATAAATTGAGGCAATGAGGTAAAACAAAATTCTTAAATTACCCTCCCCTATAATCTCTATTTCTAGAAATAATATGGAGTTTTTTTCCCAAAACCAGACAATCATGAGCAACACCTGCTCCCACCTCTAGTCTCTTCTCCTATGACAATAAGATTAAAAGAGAGAGAGAGAGAGAGAGAGAGAGAGAGAGAGAGAGAGAGATTTCAGGCAATGTAATAAAGACAATTGGAGGGGAAGGAGCTCGTCTCAACATTGTTTCTCGTAGGATAAGGGGTACCACAGAAAACAATAATCAGTTTTCTTTTTCTTGATCAAATCAGAGCTGATTTCATCTAAAACTAACAACTTACAAGAGAACTTCTAGAACTGCCCCTTCTCCTGTCTCCATTACGTGTGGATAGCATTCAGAGAGCTAAAAAGTGGGCCTGGTGTCAGGGCACATGCCTGTAATACTAGTATTCTGGGAGGCTGAGGCATGCAGAAGCAAGTTGGAGCCCATCCAGGGCTTCTTAGTACTTTAGTGAGTACTGGTCTCAAAATAATAAGTAAAAAGGTTGGGCGTGTAGTTTAGTGCAAAGGCTCTGGGCTCAATCCCTCCCTCTATAAGAAAAGGAGCCGTTTAGAAAGGCAGGTGCGCAGCGCTGTGCGACCACACCGGACCCAGATTTGGCTAGCAGCATGCCACCAGCTACCCAGGCCCTGTGCAGCCACGTGACCCAAGAAATATTTACATGCACACCGAGCGGACCATAATGGGGAGCCTCAGTCAGGAGCACAAGGAGGGTAACAGAGCTCCTTCCGCCCCTGAACAGGAAGAAGGTAGGTGGGACCCCAAGACAGGCTGCTAGTCGAGGCCTGCGCAAGACAAGGGTACCACTACCAGTGGAAACAGCCATTTGAGGCCCCCTCAAAGGAATACAGGGCCCGTTTATGTGTCTAATAGTTAACGCGAGTGCAAATGCCATGGGTCACATGGGTTAATTCAGAAAGAAAACAAATGCAATCGTGCCATTAATCATTGACCGGGCGATTTTACCTCCCGGGATGGGCTGCGGCCTGCTGAACTTTCTTCAAAAGAGCAAGAATAAAGGAGGAAGCCCCGCCAGGGTCCCAGCAGCTTCCTAACCAGAGATCACGGCGCCATAGGCTTCACACCCAAAGCTAAGCTTCCGGGAACGAAGCGAGGCACCGACCTGGCCTATAATCCCGAAACACTCGGTACGAGAATTGCCTAAGTCGGCGTTGCGCTGCACGCAGCCTGCTGGTGCCGGCTGCGGCGAGGTGAGTGCACGGAAGTTCACATGTCACCGTCAGGCCGAGGCAGGGCGCTCTGGCAGCTCTACAGATCCTGATTTCAATTCCCTAAATCTGCCCCGAGGATTTCGTTCTCCAGAGCAAGGCCTGGCAGCAGAAAGGTCCCTCTGTGAAGGATTTATTAGCTCCACTACCTTATTTACAACTTTATAGCCTATTGTACCAGGGAAGAAAAATAGTTCCATGGAAGTGAATCAGGCCTCCTGTGGTCTGACGTGGCGCTGACCTTGTAAACCTCTCCTCTAACCCCGTTATTTTTTAGAGCTTGTATGAGGAAACTTAAGGAGAGCTGGCACGCAGTCTGTAACTGGGTGAGAAATCATTCTTTGGCTTGCTAGGCTTGATTTTTTTTTTTCTTTTTAAGCTAAAATTACCTTTGACCTCCAGACCTCAACGCTGAGAAGAACCGCCTTAAGAGGGGCATGGGGTGAGAGTGGAAGAACACCTCAGGGAGTGGCACAGTCCGCTGCGCTCCGTAGATGTGGAATAAGTATTTGAGTCTTCAAGTTGAGTCTGGCCATTTCTGCCAGGACCTGAGGGGACGTCTGATCACTGGATCAAAAACACTGCTGGCTTTCATTTCCCGCAGAATAAAACCTTCCTGCCCTCCAGTAAATATCCTCCCACACACTCCTGACCACCTCATATACCAGTGTGTTCTCTCAATCTCTCTCTCTCTCTCTCTCTCACACACACACACTCACCCTCACACACGTGATGATTTTGAGCACTTACCGAGACCATTCACATAGTGAACTAAAATCCTCTCAAGACTCCTGTGAAGTAGGTACAGGGCTTTTCAATATCCACATTTTACAGGTGAAAAATCAGAATCTCAGAGAGGTGAGGCCGTTTGCAGAGAGTCATAGAGCAGGTAAGGCTAGAGGGGTGGGGCTGGGCCCAGGTTTCCAAACTCCTGAGGAGATGCTGTGCCATCTGTTTCCTCTCCTTCCGTCCCACAGATCTGCCTGTTTGGACATGATGTTTGATTTCATTAATCCATCATGCTAAGCTGGCTTTCCAGATGCCTCTTGCTGAAATTCACCCCTCCCTCTCCAACACACCCTTTTTGTTGTGACTTAATTTTCCTTGCAGTTATTATTTTTATTATCACATATGTGTAAAACATAATTATCATATTCAACTATATTCAGTGCATCTTTTATCACCAGCATGACACTTAACAAAATCAATTTTGTGTCAAAGCAAAAATGGATTTACCTCCCTGCGAATACTGGGCACAGACCGCGGCTCGTGCCTCTGAGTCCCCAGCGCTGCCTAGCATCATGCCTTGCACACCATAGCGAATGAATGCTGAGATATATCGGTTGAATCCAGGCCTGTACTGCCATCCCAGCACTCCGGGATGCAGGAGCAGGAGGATCACAAATTTGAGCCCAGCCTGGGCAACTTAGTGACTTAGACCTTGTCTTAAAATCAGAAATAAAAAAATGGGCTGAGGTGTAGCCCCGTGTGAAGGCCCCAGCCTAACCCACAGTAACAAACACACAAATCCACACATAGATTGATATTTGTTGGTAAATTCTTGAAGGCTGATTTTAGAGCAGTTTTAGGTTCACAGTAAAACTGAGCTAAAGATGAAGAGATTTCACCTACCTCTGCCCACCACACATACACGGCCTCCCTAACTTTTAGCGTCCCCACCGGAGAGCTGGCACCCTTGTCACAGCTGGACAACCTGCACTGACTCATCCACTATCATCTGGAATGTGTGGTGTCCTTTAGGGCTGGCATTGATGTTGTGCCTTCTGTGGCTCTGGACAAGTGGGAAGGGACAGGTGTTCCTCCTAATTACGTCACGCAGAGTTGACACTGTGTGTCGTTGCAGACTTTTACTTTTGGATGAGAGCCAGCACACCTGGTGATGGGTGCCTTGGTTAGCTCTCCCTCGTCCAGGTGAGATCCCAGGCGCACTGCAGCCCTGTGGGCATAGATTGCAAACTGCAGAAAGTCCCATTTCTTTACTTGGTCTCTTCGCCCCAACTCTTCCTGGTGTTTTGTTAGTTTTATTTTAATCAAGAACATCAGCAAATACATTTCATAAGGCCAGTTCTTCCATCAGCAGCCAAAGCTTAGCTTGGGGACAACTGTCCAGGCTTGATTGATTTTGTTCACCTAAATTCACCTCAATGGCAGAAAAACAATGGTAGAAACTGAAAAAAGGTAAATAAATGCTATGAATCTACAAGCCAAGGAATTCATGTCTTAAAAAAAATACAAAGCAGAATAGAAGATGAGGGATCTCTTGCCAAAAGTCTATGTCGCCAAATTGTTAGTAGTATAGGTTTTTCGAGCTAGATTGAGTTGCTCAGATCCCTTGACAAAAAGAAAAACAAATAATATGCTGTAACATGCTATTATAAAACCCAGAAATTTCCAGGAGTAATATCAATTCAGTCATGGGAAAAGCACAGGTATTTGAGTTAGAACATCTAATCTAAATATCAGCTCTGCCATTCAACAAGTTGTGTGACCTTTGGCCTGTCTCATCAGCTCTCAGAGCTTCTCTGAGTTTCCTCATTCTGCCATGGACACTGAGAAGAGCATTGGTCTCTCTAGTTCTGCCCTGTTTCTGAGACGACAACTCCTTGTCAGTTTCACTCCTCCACCACAAATCCCCTTACCACCCCAGGTTACTCTGTGGTGGTATCAATTGTCCATCTTAGATTCAGGGTAGGTTCCAAGCACCCATTCCATCATTCAACACTACGTTCCCACTGGATGGGCCTATTTTCCTGAAGCAGATTCTCCAGCCAGTGTCAAAACTGAGTCCTTCTGATCACCAAATCCGCATCTCCCACTCCCACAGTACCTGACGCTGGGTTACTTAGCGTCAGTGTCCCTCGCCCAAGCTCCGGCTCCCCTTTGCTGTGATGATAGCTAGAAACCTGGCTACCCAACAGTGGTCTCCCACAGCCAGAACCTGAAGTCTTGGTCGTCATAATCTTAGCCCTAAAAACAGCTTGGTGAGGGTCTTTCCAAGCCTTTGTTTTTTGTTTGGCAGTACTCTCTCCAGAACTTGGCAAACCATGAACCTTTTCAAGTTCAAACTGCCAGCTCCAAATATTTCCTGCAATTGTCTTGAATGACTCCTCCCTTAGGGAGCCCCATGTGGCCTTTCAGAGCCCCATCACGACACTCTTACACACAGAAATACTTGATGCCCGAACACACTGAAACTCATCATCAAAAAAATGCGGCCAAGAGATGGAGGATGGAGATAGATTATTGTGTGTGTGTGTGTGTGTGTGTGTGTGTGTGTGTGTGTGTGTGTTTGTAAGGGATCATGTTCTTTACTAACTTGGATCTCAGAGGCCATGTATGTCAGTGCTAAAATAAAAACTGAGCAATAATAATAAAAAATCTTGAAGAGGAATTGTTTTCAGTCCAAACTTTTATGCCTAGACTATAATTCAAGTGTGAAGGCAAAAAGATACATTGCCATTAATCTCTCTCAAAAAATATTAGCTCTTTCTTAGAACAATTTCATCCTATTTTGATCACCTTTTAGATAGACATTTTTAGCCAAAAACTCAAAATGTTTCTTTTCTTTTATAAAATTTTTACTAAAAATATTTTTTCTTGAGCCAGGTTCTCACTTTGTAGTCCAGGTGGGTCTACTAAATGGCTTCTTTTCATTATGTAGCCCAGACTGGCCCCAAACTCACAGGAATCCTCCTGCCTCGGTCTCCTGGGTGCTGGAATTACAAGTGTGTACCACCACACCCAGTTTCAAAAAGTTTATTTTCAATGTGTCTTTTCTTAGAAAATTAGCTAAGAGTGTAGTCCAGAAAATGGGAGTAAAAATCATGAAAAGGGAAGAAATTGGAAGGAAAGTAAATTAGCAGGTCAATAGAAAGATATTCTTGGAAGATATTCTTAGGCAACATGTCTAGAAATTAATCAACAGAGAACATTAGGCTTGCTTGCTAAGTCACTCTGATGCTGAAGGCACTGCCTGGGTCCAACCCCGGAGCTGGGCACCAGTGCCCAACCTCTTACCTCACTGTCTATACTTGGGCATGAGTCACATTATCAATTCATCAAAAATTGATATTTGCATATATATTTATTACAGTTTTGAATCGAACATCAATTATTTTTCTTAAAATTGCCCAAAACTATTTTATCATACTTATGGAAGAAGAGAGCTGGCAAGAGAAACTAAGATATATAAAAAATAAAGAGAATGAAAGAAAGGAAGTTACCTTATTAGATAATAGCATGTATAGAGAACTACGCTATTCAAATCAATCAAATATGGGCCTAAATATAAACAAATAGATCTGTGCAACAAATAAAGTCATGGAACTCGGTCCCAACAGTTATGAAATTGTAATATGCCAAAGCTGGCAATTCAATTCTAGTGAGCAGGCTGGATTACTTAACACATGGTCTGAAAAAACTGATTATTATTTTGGAAAAAAATATTGTACCTCCCTCTTAAGCCTCATACGTAACTGAATTCCAGCTTAATTAAATTTAAATATAAGAAAATGCAAATAAATACAACTTCTGACAAGATTATTTAGAGAACACATGTAATTCCAAGGTTGGTAAATACCTTCAAAACTGAGATTGAAAGCCAGAAGTTTAAAGTGATGAACCTATTTCCCTTTGGAAAATATTTTAAAATGAGTATAAAATGATAGATTCACAATAAAACTTATAACAAACTTGACAGGCCATATATTAACATCTGTAATATAGAAATAATATTTTCAAATTGTTAAAAAAAAGAAAATTCAGAAAAATATGCCAGAGAAAATAAATAGATAATTTAAAGAAAAACTAATTCAAATAGTAAAATTTAAAGAAAAACTAATTCAAATAGTAAATTATTTCATTACGGTCAGGAATTTGCAAATTTATTCAACAATGAGGTACAATTTTACTCTCATTAAATGCCAAAAACATTTTAAGTTGAAAACATCAGATGGCTAGCAATACATCAAAAGAGAGAAGTTCATACACTGCTGAGAGAAGTATAATAGTCACAGTCTTTTTGGAAAGCAATCTGACAATGTCTACTAAAATTTAATAAATATTTTATATCCTCTGCCTTTTAATTTTCACTCACGGAATCTATTCCATAATAAACATTAAACCACTACTAGAAAAGACGTGTTGACAAGGATATTTATTATAACCTTATTTGTAGTGTCAGAATCTGAAACAATGTCTGTCAAAATTATGTGTGTTTTTATAAAAAGAAGAATTTTATAACCATTAAGAGAATGAATGTACCAGTGGGTTTAGAGGGACTTTCATGATGGCTTGTTGAATGAAAAATAAATGTATATAAGATAAATCCATTCTTAAGGAATAAGTAATGAGAAATCCTCGCTTGTATGATTACATAGAGGAACACTTGGACAAATCCATTCAGGGCAATCAACTCAGGCTACCTGGGGGAGATGGAGACCTAAGAGCAGCGATGGGGAGGAATGAAGGGGGCCCTCGAGAGAGGGGAGCAAGCACACCCGGGAAGGAGCGGGAGTTAGCCCTCAGAATACGTTCACACTGAAGAAAATTTGTCATTTTTCAAAATAGAAATTAGAGGGGAGGAGGTGATCATGGATCATTCTGTCTCCTTGTCAAAGAGCAATCTACCCCTTAAAGCTAATCAAGGATGTGATGTGTGTGTGTGTGTGTGCGCGAGCGCGCATGTGCGCACGTAGTAGACCAAAACATCTCAGATCCAGGTACTTAGTGAGGTAGGATTTTGTTTCATACTCATATCTCTTATTTCCTCCCCCTCCCCAAATCCCACTCACCTTTCCCAAGTAAAGAAACAGAAAGACTGTAAACCTAGTAACACTGGTGAGTTAAACCAGGTTGTTGCCTGGAGATACATTCTGAAATATACAAACCCATCAGAGAAGGTGCACTGGACCCAGGCGGCAGGTACAGGCTCTAGAATTTGAAGCCAGAAATCTGGAAGCGAAATGTTACAGACACGGAGAAGAAGAGAGGTGAAGAGAAAAGCAGAACAGCTCCTGTTTCCTGTGCCATTGCAGACAGCATCCCCAGAGAGACCCCCTGACTAAAAGCAGCCACGTGTTTTAAATAAAAGGCCAAACATAAAGGAAAATTGACACTTTAGGTAATCCACTTTGCTCTCAGAGCTTGGCCAAACCCAGTGTCACTGAACTTCTATTTTGACAAGAACTTGAAAGCTAAATCTCAGCCAGGACAGGAAGTATAAAGAGTCCCCTTTGTAGAGCCCGGACCTCAGAGACCAACACTGTCAAATGGAAACAAGCCTCCCTCACAGAAGCAGAAATCATAATAACAGCAGAGATTAATAAATTTAAATATAAGCATATAATAGAGAAAATCAATAAATCCCAGGCTAGTCCTTTGAAAAGGTGACAAACCTCTGACAATGCTTATCAAAAAGAAAAAGAGCCATTATTTTAACAACCATGTTATGAATGAGAAAAGTAAACATAATTATAGTTGCTGTGGGCATTCAAAATATGAAATGTTATAAGCAGATTTTGTGTCCTCAAGTTGAAGAATGCAAAGGGGAAAATCTTAGAAAATCCAAAGTGTTAAAATGTTATCCAAACCAGAGAGGAAAATAACTAATAATATTATGAAGATTTTAAACATTGAATCTGTAGCTTAAAATTTTCCAACCAATATATCATCCCAGTTTTAAGTAAATTCATCAGAATAAAATAATCCTGTCCATTTTATAAGGCTAGGGCAACGTACCAGAAAACAAGCACCATTCAAATTTTTTTCTTTTGAAAATTACACAGCAATTTTACTCAAATATGATTGACTCAAAACTCTAAGCAAAACATTAGCAAACTAAATCTCTCAATGAAGAATTTTTTAAAAAGATAATACAATGGTATGAACTAGCAACATGAGCCTATCAAAAGAAAATCATCACATGATTATCTCAACAGATGCAAAAAGCATTCAGTGAAATTCACCATTTATTCATGATTTAAAAATTAGTAAATTAGGAAAATAAAACATTTTTTAGAAAGCTATTGCAAACGTAGTAGTAAATTGTGAAAGCACAAAACTCAACAGCAAAGAGCATTTCCTTCCAGACATGAAACAAGACAAGAGTCTTTCCTGTCATGATTTTAATTCAGGGCGATACGGGAGGCCTTGGCCAGCATATTAGGGCAAGAAGGAACCACAGAAGAGGAAGAGGCCATCGGGGCTCCTGAGGCCCAGGCAAGGCTGACTGGGTGTTAAAATTGCTGTAGAATAGTCTATGTGAGCCTGCGAATTCTCAAATGCCTTAGTTATTTTTTGGTTACTGAGACACAATAGTGAACATCCACATCTTAAGGGGAGAAAGGTTTATTTTAACTCACGGTTTCAGAAGGGCTCAGTGCCTTCATGGGAGGCTGGCAGTGGCAGGAAGGGTGTGGTGGGGGCCAGCTCACAGCATTGCAAGAGGAAGGATCAGAATGGCAGGAAAAGCTGGGATACAAGTTTATGTCCTTCCAGGCCACGTGCCTGTGATCTAGTCTACCATACGCACGTCCTCCACCACACCTGTAATCTACCTCTTCTGACCAGGCCTCCCTTCTTAACAGCACGTGGAATCCATAGATATTGAATAACATCCCAATACACAAGGCTGTTGGGGGACATTCCAGATTCAAGCCACCACATGAGGCATTTTCGCATAGCAGGACAATTTTGGAGACACATGTAGAAGTCCCACAGGTCTTGTTCCATCCCATAAGCAAATTGAAGAGTTACATAGTAGAGAAAACAAGAGGCTACTAGACACTACTGAAGTTCTGTACAATGCTACCCAGCCTCAGTGAATCACAGCGCGTAGCAGGACCGCACGAGGGGGCACATTGCTCTTAGTCTTCTTCACTAGAGTTCCAGCCTTTATTAGACTGCCTTGCATGTGTGGCGCATATTCAGAAAAATTAGCGTGTGTACATTAAAAAAAATAAAAAGCACATTGCCATTAACTCCCCCTCAAAACAGGCCCCCTCACTTAGAATACACTTATCCCGTTGCTTTGTGCCACTTTCTGAAGCAGCCCTAGAAGTCCTCTTTCCTGGAAGTCCTCTTTAGTTGCCTTGATGCCTAGAATCAATTCAAAACATTTACCTTCCACGGTCATTTTGACTTTGATGAAGACCCAGAAGTTGCACAGTACCAGATTTTGTGAATAAGGAAAAAGACATTTGCAAGATTTTGATAAGCCTGGCTTTCTGTTCACGGCACTCAGCAACAGGATTCACTCCTGATCGGACCTGGTAAAGACACTCGTATAAGAGGACAACCAGAACTACTTCAGAAAGCAGCAAGAATCACGGGGATATGTTCCAAGCAAGCGGGAGAATTTTGAAGGGGTTAATGCATTCTATCTTTTACTATAATAATTTTTAAAAATGTAAGCATTCACTGTATATTTCAATCACCCCTTGTAGTTAAAGTTCAATAAAGACCTGTTCTACTGACTGGTTGAAGAGCAAGATTCCTCTCTTGGCCACGCACATTACCTCTGTGGCCAATTTCTGCAAACATGTGTTAGAAACAAAGAAAAGAAATATTCTTGTGCAAAATAAAACCCCTCTTCCAGCAACAGGTCTGGTCTTGAAGGCCCAAGAAATGTCCATGGCTTTACTGGGAGAAAAAAAGTGGTGTAAGAGATTCTCTTGGCCACAGCAACTATGAATCTTTCATGATACCAATAAAATTGCTTAGGTCTCAAGGCACTCTGCCTCTAGCACTGGTTTTTTTTTTTTTAACCGTATTTGTCCTATCTTTGGGTCCAATTCAAAAATAGAACTCCTCTTTCACTCCTACCAAGTTACAGTTTTTATATTTGTTTTCTAACTATTTGCAATTTTAGTATTAAAATCTAAGTCCATAATTTCTCAATTTTGACAGTCCCCAAGGTCCCCAGACTCTGGACTAAGCAAGATTTTCTGTAAAAACTGGGGTTGGCAGTGTAGGGGAATTTTGGCTCTTCTGACAGCTTAAGTTCTGGGGCAGCTTGAATTTCCTTCCTCTTTCTCATCCACATTTTACTTCCTTGATGTTTGGGGAACCTTTTTCCTCTCCTTGAATCTCTCATTGTTTAAATAAAAAATGAAATTAGCTTTCCCCTTCCACAACAGTTAGGATCTTGAAAGCCATTCAGAAGCTCTCACGGTAAAGGTTTAGTTCCTAACTTGACACTTTTCCAAGATGGCAGAAGTGTTAAGAGGCGATTTCTAATGGGAAGTCTTCCAGTCATTGGGCATGCCCTTGAAGAGGACAGTGGAACCTGGGTCCTATTTTTTGGGGGTCCCAGTCATGAAGTAAATGCTTTTCTCTGTATGTGTTTCCCCACAATGCACTGCCTTGCACACAGGCCCAAATCAACAGTGCTAACTGACCATTGACTGAAACTTCCAAACTGTGGGCTAAAATAAACTTTATATCTGTACAAGTTGATCATCTCAGGCATTTGCTACAGTAGCGGGAAGCTGACTGACACACCTTCTTAATGTCAATATCACCTCGCCTTCCCTTTCGGGCTTGCATTGTTTCCCAGTCCTTGAAGTATCCCAGCATCCCAGGGATAATCACCAGACCAGAGTCAGCAGACAATAGGTTCATGGGAGTCTCTCTTGGGGTGTGAAACAAAGAACTTGAGAATGAAAGAACCTGGGTTAATACCCTAGCTCTTACTGATTTCAGTCTTGGACAAATCACATCTCCTCAATGAGCCTCAATTTCCTCTGTAATAGAGGAAACATTGGCCTATAGCAGGAATTTCAGAGCCAGGCAACAAATACAAATGAGAGAGGCTGACTGAGTAGAAGGGAAGTCCCGATGTCCACAAGGCAACAGATGGGGTGAGTTAAGCACCTTCAGAAACAAACAGCTTCTACTTGACTACAGTTATTCAGCTCCCATGAGAGTGTGAGCGCCATGTTGCCAGGTCTTCCGGATTTTTAAGACAGCCCTCTAATGTAGATTGTTATCTGAACTCTTTTGATTGTTAGTTCAATGTTTCATAAACCACTGTGGTCTTTTTCCCACAGACTCCCACAACCTCATTTACCTTCAATGATCCTAAGAGCATGCTTGCTTGGTCTATGCTTCAGGAACTTCCACAATCCTCCCTTCTGTTCTCCTGAACGTCCTTCGAGCACATCAGCCTCTGATGCTTTCCTACCGATCTGAGAAGTGACCACCTCATCCTGAAAGAGATACATTTTGGAAGCTGGGCTTTCCCTCAGAGGTAGGGTTTTTCTACTCACAACTTCCTGAGCGCAGAGCAAGCAAAGGGGTGAAGTAGGCATTTAAAGCTCTGTACCAGAAGAGTCTCACCCTCTGGGGGGTCTTGTAGGTGAAGTCCCAAGGCAGATCTCTTCCCACTCACAGAGTGTGCTTGGATCTTGAGAGTGCCTCTTGCTCCCACGTGAAATATAACAAGCTGAAGCTAGGGCTTTCTTTCCTCTCCATCTATGCAATCGCATGGAACATCTACGTAGAGTTCTGGGTTTTTCCCACTCTCTTTCTCCAAAATCGCTACTCTTGTCCAAAGTGCTGTCTCTGGTTCTCTAACCCACCCACCTGACAACCAGGAAACAACTAGCCACTGCCTGGTGTGCCTGAGCAGCCCCACTTCCTCAGGTCCTGCAGCTAGTCATTTCTCAAGGCTCTCAGAGACCCTCCCCTGGCCAACATCTCTTGGCTATTCATGCTCTGTTTAACTTTATGGTCACTCGCCTGCCACTGCTGACCGATTTTCTTACACAACAGGTCCCTTCAGAGGTAGCACATATAGGGAATTAATAGAACAAAGTGGCTAAGAGCCCCAGCTTTAAACACCGGAGTAGGTGTTGCAATGCAGGCAAGATCCCATAGCTGCCACTTACTGGCTGTGTGAGCTCAGTCAAATTGCTTAAAAGTGTCTACACCTCAATTGCCCCATCTGTAAAATGGATATAAAATACACCTGGGCAGATGTCATCTCAGCTGGGCCATGGTGCCCGGATGAATGGTCAAACATTATTCCAGATGTTTCTGTGAGAGTGGTGTGAGTGAAATTAAAACTCAAATCAATGGGCTTTGAGTGAAGCAGATTTCTCTGCATAATGTAGGTGGACAAAACCCACCGCTAAGGGCCTGAACAGAACAAATAAAGACTGGCTGGCCTTCCTCTAGCAAGAGTGAGTTTTTCCTACTTCAAACGCATACTGTCTCTTCTCAAGTCTCCAGCCTGTCGTCACACTCTGCAGAGTTTGGACTGGACAGCTTCTATGATCATATGATTTTATTCTTAAAGTAAACCTCAGCTTCTCTCTCCTTACCTCTCTCTCCATCACTCAATCAATAGATACATACAGATATTAGACACCTATAGAGAGATACACAGACACAGGTAGACACACACACACAGACACACACACACACACACACACACACACACACACTCACTGTTGGTTCTGTTTCTCTGGGAACACCTCATGGAGTTCTTGGAAGAATTACATGAGCTAAATTTTGTGGAAGACCAATCTCATGGCAGTACCTGGTATGCAAAAATCTCCCAATAAACGACAAAAAGTGGTAAATGACTCTTGTTGGCCCCACTTCCTCTTGACTGCTCTCTACTCCCCAAGAGTAGACTGCTTTCTACAACCCCATGGGTTGCTGGGATGTTTCTCCGTGGGAGGCAAGCCATGAGGTGGCAGGCCACACCTTTCCATTATATTCTGTGAGCAAAGTAAACTATCTCAGGGTCACAGTTTCAGGTGTTACCGTGGGGTTCTTGCCAGTTTCAGGACAATGATAGCCACCGTTAGCCCCTCCTACATTTGGTCAGCCACACAGGGGCCACAGGAGTTAGGCCAACCTGGGGAGACCTCAAACAAGAAATCTGAATCTTAAGCCCTATCCACATATTCAGACATCTGCGTTACAAGCTGGCCAAAAGAAAAGATTGTCACAGTATGTGCAACATAAACCCTAAGAGGAAGCAGAAGAAAGAGAAACACATTCTCCGGAAGGCGAGCCCCTCTCAGCTCGTTTGGGGTCCAGCCAGCCAAATGCAGCCGCTGTGACGTCCAGAGCTCCTTCTTCTCACATAGGCCCTGCACGAGGGAGGGTCGTGAAAATGCCCTGTGCGTCCCTGGCAAGCACTTACTGGGAGGGGCAGCCATGAGTGTCTGCCCTAGTTGTTTGTTGCTTGGACAACCTCTGCTTTTGCAAACAGACCCTGACCGCTCTGAAGTCGATTCTGTCCTGGATTTCCATCCCAGGCCGCTGTAGTGTTTTCAATTCCTGTGCTTCCTGACGTCCTTGTCATAATATTATCTTGCATTCATGGCACCGCTAGTCCGCAGGCAGGGTGATATGCCACCATTTTGCATCAGTCAGAACTGTTCCATCCAGCTCCAATCAGGGTCACTTTGTGGCACCTTGCAGAAGCTATTTAGCAAGTCAGGAGTAAATGTCACAGGAATGCAAGGCATGACTTCAGGCATGATACGTATTTTCCAGATAGCCTATTCTGCACTGAGAATGGATTGTGGAGGAGACTGTGAGCTCAGAAAACACTGCAGCACACGTGTGTATGGAATCCTGAGCCTCCCCTTCGTCTAGGTTTTACAAGCAAGGTAGGTAACACAGCAATGGGCAGAGGCCTGACTCTTCTCCCTTCCATGGACAGGTGGCCCATATTGCCACTTCCACAGCAACCAAGGAGCCCTACACCCAGTTACTGTTCCAGAAAGTCAATATTCAGCACCTTCCAAAGGGCAACTCAGTAGCCCACATTTTATCTAAGAGCATTCTGATTGTAAGACTTCAGAAATGGTCAATGAGGAGAGATGGCTAATAATGATTACAAAAACATCATTCGTTGAAAGACAAATTCTTATTTCAAAAATCTGAAAGTGTGGGGGAAATGTGTGTAAAATGAACAAAATGCAATATTATGAATTTAACGGTACTAATAATTCAGCAGTTAAATTATTTGTATGGAGTAGGAAGTGCACATCCTAACACATTAGTGTTCATGATGCTGACAACTACAGTGACAATGCTACTGTTTTCATGTTCATTGTGTTTTACATTTGATAACATATGCTAGAAGACTTAATACTCTGAGTCCTCTGTCCTAGAGAAATCCTGAGGTCCTTCTCCAACAGGGAAGTTCTCTCCTGTGTCAGAGAAGATTTTCTGTTGGGAGAGAAGCTGAGTTAATCTACATAATCAATAGTGGGAGAGAAAAAAGCAACACAGTTTGAGGGAGGGTTATAAGGGATGGGACTAGAGAACCTGGGGGTGTGACACATCTGTGGAAGAGAAAAGATTTTCGATCGCCACATCCTCAGTGCTTCAGTCTTCTTTGCTGTCCTTCAAGAGACAGAGGACAGAGTGGAATTTTCTTTGATTCACCTTTGTCCATTGAGCAGCGCATCTTCAATGTAGCATCATTTGACAATGAACCATTTGGAGTTCAGGCATCTAAGTGTTACGGGGACCCTGATGCTTTGACACAAGCCTGGTGGCATCATTGTCACTTATATCGAGGAAGAAGTATGACCTCAGAGACATTAAATAAGTTCCCCAAAAGTTCTTATGGATAGCAAGTAACAGAGATGGAAATCAAATTCAAAATTTTCTGATTCTAAATTCAGTGATCAGGGCTGGAGGAATGGCATAGCAGTTAAAGTGCTTGTCTTGAAAGCACAAAGCCCTGGGTTCAATGCCTCAGAAGCACATAAAGCTGGACATGGTGGCACATGCCTATAATCTCAGCATTTGGAAAGCTGAGGCAGGATGATTGCTGAGTCCAAGGTGAGCCTGGCCCACATAGTGAGTTCAGCATCTACCTGGGCTACAGAGCAAGACCCTGTCTCAAAATAAATAAATAAATATATTAATTAATTAATTAATTCAGTGATCTTTCCCTGTGTTCCTCAAATGATGTACTTGAAGCATAATTTAAAAATTAATATCAATATTTTTATTGAGTGAATACATAATTATTCGTCAATTCAAATGGTAGAAGGATGTCGGTTCAGAGATATTAAAAATAATACAGTGAAGATTTTCACAATTGACTAGGACAAATGCTTACATTTTTGAGCTCAATAATCAATTGACTTGGTAAGTTTTCTTAAGTGCGTACGTAGTACACTTCTATATTGTCAATCACAGAACTGTTAAAACACTAAGGCAACTTAGCAAGACCTGTCTCTAAAAAAAATAGAAAGGACTAGACACGTAGCTCAGTGCAAATTCCCTGAGTTTAATCCCCAGTAAAACACACACACCCCTACTTAAAAGAATTGTGCCCATCAATTCCACTCCTATTTACTCAAGAGAAATGAAAACATCCACACAAAGCCTCAGGCAATGTTCAGAGCATCCTTATTCACAATAGCCAAAAAGTGAAAACAATCTGTTTATAGTAGATAAATGAAGCGTGGCATATATCCAAGTAGTGCCGGAGTGCTCGGCATGGAGAAGCAACAACGTACTGAAGTATCCTACACCATACGTGAACCTCAGATATGTCACACTAAGTGAAAAAAGTCACACATTGAAGACTATGTGCTACAAGATTCCAACTATATGAAATATTCTGGGAAGATAAGTCTATACAGACACAAAGTAGATTCGTGGCTGCTTGCTATTGCGGTTGGGAAAAGGGACTGTTGCAAAGGGCACAAGGGGTCTTATGGAGTGATGGAAAGATCTTCTAAGCCACATGAGCATGGTGACTATTCACCTCTGCTCCTTTACTGAAAGTTCTTGAATATTACACTTACGCTGGAAAATTTTTACCTCAATAAAGCTCTTAGATGACAACAAAAGAAGATTAAAAAATAAGAAGTGTGCTGATCCCAACATATTAGTTCGAGGTAAGAAAAGACAGTACCGGCATGCATGTACGGAAGTGTTCGGTGGCTGTGGGAACAGCTTTGAAGGATGAATACTTTGTGTTAAAATAAGTGGAGGAGCTATGGGTACAACCAAAGAGCATCAACAGAAAGGAAGGGCAAGGCCTGACAAGAGGGTGAAGGCGTCAGTGCTGGGCTGGAGAACCAAGAGCAAAACTGAATGCCCATCGATGTCGATCCAAGAGGTCAGGCATTCGCAGGTGCTGCTGTCAGAACCTGACTCAGATAAAGGTGAGGACACACAGATGCTGCCTCTCCTGCTTTGTGTCACCCCCGCACTTGCAGAAAAATCCTCACCATCGTCAGCCTGGACTAAATTTTACCTGCTTTTTTTTTTTTTTTTACAAAATATTATATTACTGCAAAGTAAGTTAATCACCTCTACAATCTATTGAAGAAATTCATTTCTTGCCCTAGGTAAGTGCAAGTTTAGGATATATTTTAAAATATATCGCTTGGAAAATAATTTGTTTTTGCTTTTATGACATATAAAATTGTGTGTCCCGTTTAAAGCAGGGTTTTATGGTGCCGAACATGCAAACATCTACTGATGAAAACTTCAGAAACAGAAGGAAACACCTGGTCCTGGTAAGTATTAAAACAAACAGGAGAGAGTATTAAATTCTAGGCAAACAGTAGCTTCCTTGTAGCATTCAGAAGCCAGAGAGACTCAGAAAAGCCAAATGGAAAACTGAGGAGATTCACAAAAGTCCTTGCTCCCTATAATTTCTGCTGCCTGCACCCTGTCCCCTCTACAAAACCTCTCAAGAAGTACAGAGGCGGGGAGGAGTTACTCCATGTATATGCCTGCCTGACTGGTGACTCTAGACCGGAAGTCCACATTGTGTTCCAGCTTTCTGGTATATTAGAAGGTTCCATCGTTATGACTATTTTCTGTACTAGTGGGTGGAGCTGTAGAAACATGGCTGCCAAGGTGTTGGGTTGTCTCTTACCTCCTGCACAGGGACAGCCTCCTAACAGAATAATAAAAATCCACCTAAGTCTTTTAAATCATGGATCCCCAACCCCAGGGCCATGACCAGCACTGGGCCTTGGCCTTGGAAAGCCCCAGCAGGTGGGACAGAAAAGCTGTAAACAGGTGAGCATGGGGTGGGGTGGGGGTGGGAAGGAAGCTCCGCCTCCTGTCAGCATGCTCCTATTAAGTTCTAATACCGCTGCTGATTGACAGGAGGTGGAACTTCACTTCCCACTCCTGCTGCTCACCAAGTCAAAGCTAACCTCCTCCAACAACCTACTGCGCAACAGGTATTCAATCCAGCTCCATCCTCGAGGGTGGTCTTCAACTAAACCCATTCCTGGCATCAAGAAGATTGGAAACCACTTGCCTGGATTATTAGAACTGCAATTTGTTAGGATATATATTTGTTTTGGCCCAGTACTGTGCTATCGTTTTTACTTTCACTATCTCATATAATCCTATTACCTCCTAAGATTTGTGTCCTTAAAATCCCCTTTTGCAGGAAAAGAAGCCGAGGCTTGATAAGATCTAGCTTACTTGCTCACAGGCATCCAGCTAATCAACAGGACTCCTAAACTCATTTTCCCCCTACCCCCTACCACGTTGTAAGTTTCCCTGAACTGGATTATGAGCCAGAACAAGTTCACGTTCCTGTTTTTCTGCTCCAGTAGGGTGGGCCTACCAGGCACCTGGAGGAGGCCACGCTGGGAGGCAGTGGGCTGCTCTAGGGCTTTCGGACCAATGCTCCCAGCTACTCCATGACTGTGGGCCCGTCAGGTTTCTCTCAACTTGTTCTTGTATATTTTAAAAAAAACATGTGTCTAGCTGGGCATGGTGACACTCACCTGGAATCCCAGCTGTTGAGAGGCTGAGGCAGGAGGATCTCGAGTCCCAGGCACACCTGGGCTACATTGTAAAACCTGGTCTCAAAAACCTTTTTTAAAATTAATTTTTCTCTTGTTTGGTTTGGCCCACTTTGAAATATATATGATAGACTTTGGAATCAGAAAAAAGTGGAATTTATACCTGGACTATACAATATAAAGTTGGATGACCTCAGAAAATTTACTTAAGCCCTGGGCCTTATTTAAAATAAGGGTAATTGGACCCACCTGCTGCACAGAGTTGTTCAGAGACTGAAATAAGATCGCTCCCTAGCGAAGGACTTCGTAGGGCTCCATCTATCTATCTATCTATTCTTAAAATCTTGACTCTCATTTTTTATACTAGATGCTCCTCTTTAGTTATTCCAGCCATTATTATAAATAAACCTCTTACATCCTGATAAAGTTGGAGAGAGAGGGAGGGAGGGGAAGAGAGAGAGAGAGACTGAGACTCCCTGGGTAGGACCTGGCCGAGGACAAAGTTCCCTTGTTGCCACCAGCGGCCTCCCTCTCTATAGCTGCAGGAGCACATTTGATTAATGACAGCATAATTTCTTTTTTTAAAACCAACCAAGCACTAGTCTATTTTCCCTAAACCGGCCTCAAAGAGATATGAAAGGATCTGTTAAATCCCATGATAAAATTTGTGACTCGACCCTCATTACCTTCCCTTGAACTGATAGTCCAGTTTTTTTGCAAAGGGAACCAAGGTTGCTAGATGCTGCTCCATACTGAGCTCACACTACTCTCCGGATCCCCTCAGCCACTGGTTTCAAATTTGTTCTAGAATGTTCCCCGGAGATTCCTTTTTCCAGGAGCTAGGACTTGGGAGAACCTGATAGCATGCCAGGTTGACAAGGAGAACCCAGGATTGAGAACCAGGCTTTGTCTGAGAGCCACACACAGGCAGTGTGGATGAGTAGCACGCGTCAGGATGCTCATTCCCAGAGGCCGCAAGTCATCCACTAAAGGACTCGAAGGTGGGGGTGTAGGCAAGTTGAGAATCAAGGTATCCAGGCACCAAAAACCAGAGACTATGAGGGCACGAAATCAAGGCTGGGAGCAGTGGGGGTGGCTAAATGGTACCCCCACCCCAGGGTAAAGGACGAGCATGGGGAAGTCAGATAACATCCACCCATCTGCTGCTAACATCCAGCGTGACCTTTCTAGCCCAGCTACAGGAAGGATGGCTTTTTCCTTAGCTTAACACACACACACACACACACACACACACACACACACACACACACACACACACACATTACCTTAACACAAAAAGAAACTCAGGCTTTGATCATTTCCAGAGCCCACTTCCTCCCACTTCTTGAAAATTCACCCACTTGTGTGAATGGTGCACCGATGGCGCTGTCCCCATTGCCCAGCGGTTTTGAAAATGACTGCCAGCCGTTCTTCCATCTCAGCTGCAGTAGGGTTGTGTCAGGGGTACGAACACGAGCCCTGGTCCCAGACAGACTGAGGTGCGTATGCCGTGTGAACGCGTCTACTCCAGAGGGCCCCTGAGTAACGAACTGCTTTGAGACTGAGCTTTTTCTTGCTGGAGCACTGCGATAATATTAATCCTTCCTCACAGGATTATTGGGAGGCTTCAAGGAGATAGCGTGTATAAAGCACGTGGCACGGTGCCTGCACACCTACCAGGTCCCTCACACACTGGACCAGTTGCACCCTTGGTCCCAACTGCTCATGCCTCTCAGTAGTGCCACCCTTTGTCATGTGACCCTACAGTTGTCTCCACTGGGAGTAAAGGATGCTGCGTAAATCCATGACATCGGGCTCACGCGGCCCGTGACTCGCTTCGGCCAGTGGAATGTGGGCAAAAAGAACAATGTGCCCTTTCTCCAGCCAGAAGCTGTGTGTATGATGTATTTCCGCTCATCCTATTTGCGCTTCTGCCATTGCCAAGAAGAGGACACGCCCCAGGAGGCGCACTGGGACAAGGATAGTGAAAGATCGTGAAACAGCCCTGGACGCCATCCACAGCTTAGAGCCATGCTGGGCAGAGCTCAGCCCGGATCAGCCAGGCCCCAGCCAGCCCACGGCAAGGGAACAAGAAATAAGTGCCTGTTGTGTACCAGGGAGTTTTGGAGTGGTTTTAGGGGACTTTATTGTGATAATAACTTATAACTTATGCCTACCTTGTCCATGTCTTAGAGACTTAAGCTTATTTAAGGCAGTGAACTGGGCCTATTCTTTTTTTAATTTCAGTTCCCATCTCACCTCAAGGTAATGAAGAGTATGAGTTTTGGAACCAGAGAGATGTAATTTGTATCTATGGCTTCCACATTTTATTAGGTGAGTGGCTTGGATCAAGTCATCTATCTGAGCCTCTTCTATAACTTGAATGCTCCTTCCAAAACTCACATTGGCAAGGTAATTGCCAGGGTAACAGTGTTAAGAAATGGAACCTGTAAAAGATGATTAGGTCAGGAGAGGTCAGTCCTCGTGCATGTATTAATGCCACAATCAAGTGAATGAGTTGATTACCATGGAAGTGGGCTCTTGATAAAAGGATAAATTCAACCCTTAACCTCCCTGTCTCACATGTGGTTTTTGTTCATATGTCATGTTATGACACAGCCCTTATCAGATGCTGAGGTCCTTCCCAGATCTTGGCTCCATGGTCATGGACTTTCCTGACCCCAGAACGGAGAGCCAAAGGAACTTCTATTTTTTTGTAAATTACCCTGCCTGTGGTATTCGTTTACAGTAACTGAAAATAAACTAAGACAGTCTTGGTTCCTCTTCTATAAATGGGAGTGAGAATACCAGCGCCCGTTAGCACGAAGACTAGATGGCGTGACGTATGGCACGTGGATGGGCATAGCATAGACTTTTGCAACAAACGAGCTGGGCCCTCTCCTTTTCTTTATAAACTTACTATCCTGTTTGCAATTGAAGAACCTTTTCTAGAGATCTTTTCAGAGAAGAGCGAATAGAGTTCGTAGGAGTTGAGGTATTTGGTTTTGTCTTAGATTTCAGTTCATTTATTCATACATATGTGGCACCTGGCATGAGCCAGTCACTGATCTAGGCTCTGGAATCTGGTGGTCAAAAAATTTGGAGCTGTAGCTTAGTGATAGAGTTCTTACCTAGTGTGCAGTTCAACCCCCAGCACAGAGGGGAGGGGACAGCAGTGCAGTCAGGATTCTAATGGAGCTAAACTCTAGAAGAGGCCATTAAGACAACAATAAAAAGCTAGAAAATTGCAAACAGTGACACATTCTAGGATCACAAATACGAAAGGGTAAAGTGACCAGGGAAGATCTCATGGAGGCAATGTGACTTTGTTGCCCAAACAGAAGAAATGTTCCTCACTAATTCCTTTTGCTCCATGCTTAGTCAGAGGACCTCTTTCTGTGTTGTCATGCCAGGCTTAGTGGCTAAGGCTGATAATCCCAGCACTTTGAGAGGCTGAAGCAGGAGGATCACAAGTGTGAGCCCAAACTGGGCTGCTTGGTGACTTAATGAGATCTTGTCTCAAAACCAAACCAAAACAAAACTGGGCCTGAGAGGTAGCTCAGTGTGAAGGTCTTGGGCTCAATCCCCAGTAGCAAACATCCACAAAGTTACAAAGAATTTTATTTGGGGGGTTTTGCTTAATTTTGATCTCAACTATCTGCCACTCTTGGTATAGATAGAAGCTGTTCTGCATTTATATTTGACCTTGTATTTGTCTTCCTTTCACACACACCTGGATTCTCTAAGTGACTCTGAGCAGCCGCAGCCACCTGGTTAGACATTATTTTCTTTCCTTGCACACTGGAAACACTTTTCATATCATATTGGTAGAAGTTGAGTTTTCGAAGGCTCTACCTGTCTTTCTTGAATCTGTCTCATTCCTACACACTTTTAAATATCTTCTCTGATGCCTACAGCGTGTGACTGTACCCCGAGTCCCTTTATCAGCTCCTCAGAACTCACAGTTACATGTGGTATATGTATCCACTATGGAGTACTACTCTGCTATAAAGAAAGATAAACACAAGTCATTCATAGGAAAATAGATGCATGCTGAGGCCATTATGCGAAGCAAAATTAGTCAGACACAGAGAGTTAAAGATCACTTGGTTTCTCTAATATGAGAAAACCAAAGTATAAATAAGTAAAAGAGAAAAGTGAAATTGTTATGCAAGAAAATAGAAAGATTTTGTAGAGAGGGAAAGGCGATACAGAGGGGAGCCACAGGGTAGAAGGAAAATAAAAAGGATCAAGACACATTGTGTACATGCACCAACTAAATCCTCAACTTGAGTATAATTACTATGTATCACAAATGCGTATCAATAATAAGAATAATTGGGGTGGCGTGGAGAACTTCAAGCTACACAAACAAGTCTCCTTCACTGTCTCAGCCTTTGTGGGCCAGAGCGGAGCTTGATTCTCTTGCTCCTGAGAGATCAAGTTATGCCAATCATTTTTCTTCTGCTTCCTCTATTTATAGGAACATGAATTTCCAACAGTTTCTAGAGTAGACTAGTGATTCTCAAAATGTATTGACCTTACAAAAATGATCAGAAAGCCTGATCAGAAATACCAATCTGAATAAGTGGGTCCAGGATTCTGTGCTTCAAACAAACTCCCAAGTGCAGGGGGAGCAACCGATGTGCACAGCAAAGTTGATAGTGTTGACCTTCCGCCATGACTGTGACCTACCTTGAGCTTGGGGTTGTAGTTGGTGAGGAGACGTCCTCTCTCTGCCTCCAGGCAGTTCTGTCTAGAAAGCTCTCAGGAGCATGTGCCCATGGTGTAGTTCTTCTCTTTTACATTCTGCCTTAGTGTCAGGGCCTCACCTTTAATTTCTTCCTTTCTACGTGTTGTTTTGTACAGTGATGCCATTGTCCCAGTTCCATCTGGACATCCTGTTGCAGTATGTTAATCCAGGGAACAGAACACCTAATCTTGTTTTTGAGCTGAAAGATAACAGCAGACAAGGAAAAGGCTACATCTTACCAGAGCAGGGAAGAGCAAAACAGATCTGCCACCACGGCTCAGAGGGCAGAAAATGAAACCTGGTGCTCAAAGGAGAAGGATGCAGATAAACCCTAAAATTGCTTTCATGGGGAAATAATTTATGCAACGTGTATAGAAGAAGAGTAAGGAGACAGCACATGGCAAATGTCTAGGTTAAAGAAAGGGAGGGAAGAGATTAGGGAAAGTACTCATTCATTCATCATTCATTCCATCAGTCATTCAGCATCTTCTAATACCTGACCATCTCTTCCTGGCCAGATCCTGGGTACTCACAGTGGTACCCTACAACTGTCCTTAGGACATCCTGGGAAGAAAGGCAGACACTACACAACAAAGTAACAAATTGACACATAATTACAAATAAGGATTGGCTATTTAAAAAAAAATACAAAGGCCCTGAGGAACAGAGAGAGGAGTCTAGTGGTACTGGAGAATTGATCTGAGTACAACCAGATCCTAGCATGGTGTGCCCATTGGAGAGATTATGTCAATTTGAGGCAATCAGGAACCACGCCTGGATTAGGCAATTGGGAACCAGCCTGGATTGGAGTGTGAGTGATTTGTGGGCCAGCGAATGTGGGAAGAGCACCCACCTGGATGTGAGAGGCCTAAATGGGAATTCAAACTGTATAAAAGGAAGGAAGAAGAAAGATCCTCATAGCGTCTTCCTCTGGGAAAGCTCTCGCCTTCACAATTATCTACAGATGCCAGGTGGCCAACTCGCTGCACGCCACAGATCTTCATCACAGACTTGCTCCAGTCTCAACTTGCGCCTGTCTGCCTGTCACGGATGTTCAGTCGTAGATCTTCAGTCTCTGGTCTTCATCATTGTTCTTCAAACAACTGAGATCCGCAGTGGACTCTCACCTGCTGTCCTGCAGTCCCAGATGGGTGTTCTACAACACGGCTGAGCAGCCATCGGATTCTCCAGCTCTCGCACGTGCAGGCAGCCATCTTGGACTATCTCTATCCTCAGATTTGTAAGCCTTCCAAATAGATCCTTTTTGTTATAATTTCTGTAAATTCTGCCTTTTGTAAGAACCCAAACTAATACACACGGTGTCTGGGGAGGGTGGCATAAGAGGAAAATGGAAGGACAAACTGATCATCATGGCCATTAATGTACCAACAGACTGACAGTGACCAATGCACAAAATAAACTTGAAATCTTACAGCAAATCTACAACTGGCCCTCTTGGGTGGGATGTTTTTAAAACCAATATCTTCAGAGTTCCTACTAATTCTGGGTTGATTTATGGTAAGAGGGTATATTAAACATTGAAGAGAGATCTGATTTGGAATGAGGGTGGCTTATTCATCACGGTTCAGCAAACTCATTGGTTTTGGGACAGATATGAGTCCAAGAAAGGAAGTTGGCAGATAGAAGTTGAGTGAAGGGGTAGACACCAGTGTAGTCCTGAGTCCTGAAGTTATCTAGCCTTGGCTCACTGGGGCAAAAAGAGATGGACATACTACATAGGCATGTGCGTGTGGAAAGGGGCAAGGAAAGAAAGGGCAGGGTAAAACAAAGCAGAATTCCCAAAGAAAGAGCAGGTAGATTAGAGGTAGAAAAATACCTCTTCCCTGCCCACTGTTCAAGAAAGCCCAGGATTCTTGGCAATACAGGTAAATGTGGGCAGAGGTACCAGGACAGCTGTCCCAAGAAGACAGCAAAATGTCTGGTGCAGGGATATCTGTGCAGCTCCTGGACAGAGACTTCTCTAGGGACTCACACGACACACCTAGGAGCCACTACACCCATTAGGCTTAAGGGAGTCTGGCTCACTGTGGCTGGACATGACTACACTGTGAAGTCTTTTCAAGGTACAAAGTCATAACACAAGGCTCTTTGAACTTCCCAGGGTCAGACAATCAGCTAGGGAGCCCAAACACTGCAGTTCCTGGCACCACACAGCCAGGGGCCACTTCTATCACCTTGGGGAGCATTTCCAGCATAAGGCAGGGGAGACAGGAGGACTTGTTCTTACCAGGGCTACTTAGGGACTCATGGGAAGGTTGAAGGAAGCCAGAGCTTTGGTCACATGTGGTCTTAGCTCAGGTACACAAGCCCAGTGCCCCAGTATGGAGCACTCTGAATTGCCCAGCCATTTCTTGATATATTCGAACTCAACTTACACTAAACCATGACCTTCTCTACATCCTTTGGGAAGCAATCTCAGTGTATCTGACAAGTCTTTTATTATTATTATTATTATTATTATTATTATTATTTTAGACAGGGTCTTGCTCTGCAGTCCAGGCTGGTCCTGAACACACTATGTAGCCCAGACTGACCTTGAACACACAGTAATCCTCCTGGTGTAGCCTCCTGAGTACTGGGATTATAGGCACCTGCCAGTATGCCAGCTTATGTGGTGCTGGGAATCCAACTCAGGGCCTTGTGCTTAGCTAGGCAAGCACTCTAACACTGTGCTACTCCTCCATCCCCAGCCTGATAAGCCTTAATCCAAAACCTATGTCAATAAGATTAAAGTAATTTTCAAAAAAGAAAGCCCTTCTGTAATCTCACCGAACTCACCCAAACTTTTTCATTCTGCCACAGCTTTCTAGGGGCTGTTAACATGCATGAGCAGCTTCAGCCGTCACAGATTTCACAGGGGCGTGTGCCATTTTGTCTCTTTTTCATCGTCATGGTAGCACACATGGCTCCTCCTAGCCTCCGGTGTTTCTACAGTCTTCATAACTGCTACCTTGAGGAATATCCGTATTTTTCAAGAAGAGATTCTCTCTTGAGTCAGACAGACCTGAGGTCAGACCCTTACTTTGCTGCTTACCGTATGGGGGATTTTGGTAGAACTGGCCCCTTAAGTGTCAGTCTCTTCATCGGTGAAAAGGGTCCAGTGACCACGGCCCCCTAAAATTGCTGTAAGAATTAAATCAGGACACTAAACTGACTTCAGATTAAGTCAAGACACTGAAGCATCGCAGCTGGATAAACGGAAGCTGGTTTTTAAATGGCATTACTTCAATTATTCTCCATTAGAAACTTGTAGCAGAACACTGAGCAACTCTGAAGAGTGTTAAGTATCTCAGCCATCAACAAAGCTGTCTGTCTGCATCCTAGGGACAAAAGCCAGAAGGGTCTGGAGGGACAGCTGTGCCCTGAGGCAGGGTGAGCCACATCCAGGCACTCAGACACCACACCTCACAGCTCATCTCCCTCCCAGGTGGGGATTTATCTGCCTGAACTCCAAGAATTTCCCCTGAGGATCCGCAGAGCACCACTTTTTAAAAGCTGTATTAACACTTAGTGTCACCCAAGCATCAATTGGTCCCCTGGGGCAAAAAATTAAGCTGAATCCTGCTGGCCAGACCAAGAAGAATCAGCTACTCAGAAAAGCTGAGACTTTGGGCTTTGCATGCAGAGACCACTGCCCCAGGAGTGATTCCGTGTTTATTGATACTCTGCTCCGTAAGGGTGCCAGCGCAGGTTGACCCTGTAAGCCTCATTTAAGAGCGACTGCTCTTCCTGAAGGGCTCATAGGCATTTGCCACCTAGAGTAACATGATCAGGTTGTGCTTGTTTAAAACAAGCCAACACGGCAGTTATTGTTCCTGTAGACAGGAACAAACGAATTCATATCATTCATTCATTTGACCACTTTTATTACATGGCATCTGTCATGTATTACATGCTGAGAGGGACGCTGAAACTGACCAGGCACAGAAGCCATTTCTAGATGCTTAAAGCCTAGTAAGAGAGCTCATGCATGTGTATGTGTGTGTGTGTGTGTATCACTTATGTATGTATACACATAAATATGTACAAAAAACCAAGACAACAATGCCAAAACTGTTCGGATAAAACAATCCAGGAGGCCCAATTCGGAGCCCTGCCCTCCAGCTGAGGCAGCCATTATGTTTAGCACCACAACCCGCCCCAACTTCCATTTCCCAATCCCCCTTTTCCTGCTCCAGTTTTCCCCTATGAAATTTATATGCAGTGTGTTATATTATTTATATACTATTTCTCTGTCTTCTCCTGCTAGAGTGTAATTTCTCCCATAAGAAAGAGATTTTTTGTGAGCTTTGACACCTCCCGAGTACCTAGAATAAAGCCTGGTGTGTTGTAGGCTCCACAAATTCTACTAAATGCCAAGCAGCAGACCTCTGTCCATCCAGCCACCCAGCCAGTTAATACGTTTGGCACTCTATTTATGCCAAGCATTATTCTGGAGTATGAAACGTTGTTTGGTTCCCTCCCAGGTCTGGCAATCCGGGCAGAGGACAGGGGTTCCTGCTTGGCGCCACAGCGTGAGCCAAGGCTCCAGAGGCAGGAGCACAGGCCACGTTCTAGAGCAGTACAAAGGTGGGTGCTCTCTCTGGGGGTAAGACTGCGGCTATGGGTGCCAAGTCAAGAGAGGCAGGCCCCTAGCTGAGCAACCCACAGCTGACAGCTGCTCCCTTACCATCCTCAGAGGCGTATGCTTCATTTTAAAGTAACTCTCTTTAGATACAGACCTAAGACTCCATCAAAGCCAAGTAAATCAGACTTAGTCTGAAAGGCAGCAAGCCAGAGAGGAGGAATGCTTTGAGAGCTCTCTTCCTTACATCCAGACATTTTTCAAACTTCACACTTTGCCTGTTTCTAAACCACAGAGGAGTGGCTCCCACGGGCAGGCACACCACCACTGCTCTGAGGCTGTCTCCAGCTTTACACAGTTGATTCCAGGTAGAAGAGAAGGCCAGGTGCGGAGGACACACCTGCCTTGCTGTTTGATTACCTGCCACCTTGAGAGGAAGCAGGGTTGTTTGTTTAAGCAGCGTGCACCTGGGAATACCAGGTGTGGGCAGCAGCTCGGAGAGATGCATATACTACCCAAGCACCAGGATTGCTTGTTGGACTTTGATGGATACCAAGCCGCATGCCAGGCACTGGGAAGGTCACAAGAGACAGAAGCTGGAAGTGCTCACATGTGACCTTGAGAGGGAAAGGAGACCTAGAAAGATCACACACACACACACACACACACACACACACACACACACACACACACATGCATCATGTTATGGAAAAAATAGCATATAAAAATAATCTTGCTAGCTGAATCTGGTGGCACAGACCTCTAACCCCAGCATTCTGGGAGGATAAGGCTGCAGGATTGAAAATTTAAACCCAGCCTGGGCAATTTAGCAAGACCTTGTCTCAAAATAAAAAATAAAAAAGAGCTGGTGATGTGTCTTAGTATGAGTCTCCAGCACTGCATTAAAAATAGAATAATAAGTAATTTTGTTGGGAAGTGTTGTGGTTTGGATCTGGAATGTCGCTCCGTAGCTTTGCGTATTTGGATATGGTGGATTACCTATGGAGACTGTGGCCTGGTGAGAAGTGGGATCTGGCTGGAAGAGGCAGAGGCCTGGGGCTGAATCCTGCAGGGGTGGAACACTGAGGCTTGACCTTGCCGAGGTGGATCATTGGGACAGGATCCCAAGTGGAAGGGTTGGTGCTATTTCCCCTTTCCTGCCTCAACTGGCTTCCTGTTTGCAATGCTGTGAGGAGCTGCCTCCACCTCTGCCCTGTACCTCCACCATTGACAGCTGCCCGTGAGTGGACTGGGACCTTCCTCTGAAACCATGAGCTAGATAGACCTTTCCTCCCCTAAAATGTGGGTATCAGGTATTCTGTCCCAACAGCCAGTAAGTAACTAAAACAGAAAGTGACTTTTTCCTCTATGTAGTGAGTCCCTCTATTTAAATATCAGGTTTTCTTAGAAGCTATGTCACAGTGAGGCAGAGTGACACATGCCTATAATCTCCGCTACCCAAGAGGCTGAGCCAAGAGGATAACAACTTCAAGGCTGTCTTAAGGCAACTTGGGAAAGCTCAGCCTCAAAACAGCCCTAAAGAGGACTGGGGATGTAGCTCAATGGTAGAGTACTTGCCTAGCATAGGTTTAATTCTCAGCCCCACATAAATAAATAAATAGCGCAAATAACACAAGTAAATAAACAAGCAAGTTCACAAACAAAAGTGCTTATGCAAGCCCCCCACAGAGGAATGTCCAGCCATCAGAGTGACCTGAAGATCCCTGCAGGGGAAGTCAATGAAAGGAAAGGACTACTACCAGAACTCAGGTAAATCATTCATTGGGGGAAATCAGGCCATGGGGACAACAGTGGAAGCACCAATTCTACATGTTTGTTGCCCCCAGGTTCAGCTCCGTGGCAGGCAGGAGAACATGGCAGAGGTAGACCTCAGGTCACTCTCTCATCCTTCCTGCTCCCCTCCATTCACACCTGCTCAGCCTTCCTACCAGCCACACTAGAAAATGGCTGGGATCTACATGGGGTAGGAATCCCCTAAACTGTGGTGCTACCTCCAGGAAATTACGTGGCCTCAAATCTGGAGGTTTTGGAAGGTGCCTTGTGCTATGAGTACCAATGTGAATTTTTTTTTTTAAAAAATCTTCTTCTGTGCAGCTCTGTGGAGGAATACACCTCCATCAGCCAGGGCACCAGTAGAGGCAGAACTTGATCACAAGCTCAAACCTTCCCCCAGAAAGGCTGGCTGCTAGGCGTGGGTGGGGAGAGGGACACACGCCTGAGGGACCACTCTTCCAACTTGCTAAGGGACCATTCTGGGCTGAGTCATGTCAGGAAATGCTACTTGGTGTTAAGCCTTGTAATTCTACCCAAGAAACCTCATTTCCCATTTTCTTTTAATTGTTTCCTCCCTCCGGTCCAGGGAGCGATGGAAGTCATTCTGATCCTCACTGACAGCCTATTGGATGCAGCAGACCAGGAAAGAGAGGACAGTCCAGAAAGAGGAAACCACTCGGAAAAACACCTGCTCGGTTTCACGAAGCCCTGGGAAGCAGGGCCACTCCCTGCTGCTTAGTTACTCAACACAGAAAGGGAGCTGAGACAGAGCAGGGGAGGGTACTTTTGGTGGTCTTCCAGCTGCTTCAGGCAGGAGCTATGACTCTGTCAGGCAGGCACTGTGACTCTGTCAGTCACCTGGCAAGCATGTGTTGAGGGCAATGCCGATGCCATGCCAGGGACTGAATACCACTAATCACCGCTGATAGTGACTCCATGATGCCAAGCACTAGGCTCTGCTTACATAGGGTGATGATCTAATCTAACCCTCTCTCATGCCTACAAGTGTCTCATTATTATGATTCCCAACTTAGGAATATGAGCATGGTGGCCTTGGGAGGCTAATTGTCCCAAGATCTCTGAGCTGGGTCTTGGAAAGCCAGGTCTGGACTCAGTCCAAGCTTCAGCCTTAACTGTCATACTCTGTGCCCTCGCGTAGATGCCTTGAAAATTCTGGTGGCCCAGACCTATGACCCCAGCACTCTGTGAGGCTGGGGTGGGATGATCATAGGGTTGAGCCCACCCTAGTCAACTAGCAAGACTCTGTCTGAAAAATCAGAAATAAGAATAGGCTGGGAATGTAGCTCAGGGCCCGAGGCTCAGAACATGTGAGTTCTCCTATTTCTGTTCCAGTCCATTTCCTCTTGCTCAGCTGTGCACTAGAGAAGAATTAGGCGTGGCAACTTCCAAGAAAGGAGAGGGGGCCAACAAGGACGGTCCTCCAGCAGGCATTAGAAGGGAGCAATGGCGTCATTACACCTGCACTAAAGGTTTGAAGTGCTGGTCACCTGCAGCCATTAGGACCCCTGTTTGCCTTTGGCCAGGTCGCCGCTATTCCCCATCCTTACACGACGAAGTGTCATTTGCCTAGCAAGAAGATAGAGACCCACCTCTGATGCAACACATCTATCATCTTGTCATGAGTCCATAGATGAGGCAGAGAGCACTTTTAGGTCTCTTCTGAGCAGAGGCTCTTGGGCAAACAGTACTTTCAGGGCCTGGGCACCTCCACAGACTCAAACCTAGGGCTCCACATGCCATACATTTCAAGCTAACATGATGACATTGTGTCATCCTCTGGCTTACCAGAGCGTGTCCAGAACTTGTACCTGCCAAAGGGACCTGTTAAAACACAGATAGCTGAGCTCTCCCCACCCTGCTCGCCCCACAGCTGTGAGATAGGGCCCCAATCACATTCCCAGTGATCCCGGAAGCCGGTCTGGAGACCACACTTCACGCCTACCGAGACTGTACTGCGGGACTCTTGGTGGCACGCTGGCACCACTGACACTATTCCTGCACCTCACTCCTGAGAACACAATTCCAAGACAATGTGTTCATTAAAATTCCAGAGACACAAATGAGCACAGGAAGGACAGGAAGAAATGGGGGCAGGCAAAGCACCAGGCTGTTTAAGAAGAGACTTCTGTGGGACCAGCAGAGCTAATGAAGAGCGAGCCGATGGGGGCTTGTGGGGAAGGCCTGCTAGGGGCAGCTCTCCGCTCACTCCCGAGATGCTCTGCCCTGCTGGGCCTCACGGGTTCCCTCCTCCCACCAGCGCACGGCTCAGTGACTCTACTAGCATCCCCCTCCTCGGGAAAGACAGAAACACCTGCCAGCCTTTCTTCACCAGCCTGTTCCCATCTTCCTTGTTGAGGGCCCAGCTGGACCCCAGCATTTCAGTGTAAACAGCTGGAAGGAAGAGGTCCCGCCCCTCACCTGCAGTTATTTATATTTCCAGAAGTGCAGACATCAGAAGCTGGAGCACGACCTAGGGACCTGATTCGCCTTATCTGACTATCTTCCCCTGTGCCTTTCCGTCTGAAAGGAGACCGACCCCCCTTCTCCCCGGCCCAGGCATTTCTCCGAGGGAGGCAGTCTCAGCTCTTCAGGGTGCCTGGTGCCTCTCATGAACTTCCACTCTCCCGGGCATACACTTCCGTGGTGGTTTTGAGCCCGAGAGCCACGATGACTAGCAAGACTCTTGCCTGTGCCCATCCCCAGGTCACAGCCCTCCCCGTCCCCGCCTCACCGTCTGTGTGGCTCCCTGGGCATAAGGCTGGGAAGAGAAAGCCGAAGGGAAGAAGGAAGAAAGATGCTGAGGACAAGTGAGAGGGGTCACAGGAGGGCGGGAAGGACAGGAGGAACGATTGCACAGGTTGGGTGGCTCTCTGGGGCTTGGAGGAATGAGCGCTGGCACCACGTCGGGGGTGAGGGAGGAGAAGGAAGGGAAGGGATGTTGCAACACAAGCAGCTCTGGGCCGTCCACCTTGATTCTAGTGTCTGAAATACTTTTTGCGTGCGTGTGCATGTGTGTGTATGTGTGTGTGTGTGTGTGTGTGTGCGCACGCGCATGTGGTAATGGGATTGAGCCTAGACCCTTTGCAATGAACTTCATCCTCAGCCATTTCTTATTTTTGATTTTTGAGACAGGGTCTTGCTTAGTCGCTACGTTGTCCAGGCTGGGCTCAAACTTGCAATCCTCCTGCCTCAGCCTCCTAAAGAGCTGAGATTATAGGATTGCACCACTGGACCCACCGTGTTCTAAAATACCTTTTGGTCCCCGGAACACTTCGTCTTTGATGGCAGTGCCACCCTAGAACTAGACTTCCAGGCCCAGCTTTCACCGGTGACAGCCGCAGGCCCCTCCCATCTTTGATTTTGCCTTTGCTGGTGTCTGGCACAGAGCCTGGACCTTGCTTCTTCCCTCTGACAACCCCAGGCTGCCCTGCATGCTGCCACGGTGGCGGAATGGAGCAGGGACTGACGGGACAACAGGGGAGAGAGGCACAGAACACATCCCACTAAGCCTCCCTGGACTGAGCGCCAGCCGCACAATGCTGCTCTTGGCCGGCCGCCCACCATTTACCAGCCCCCTGCGGGCCTCTGGGGTATGGCTAATTAAAGACATGGTTACTCATTTCATTCCCCAGTCACTATTTAAGGAAGTAGAATCATGCCATTCCTATAAGGCCTCTGACCCTGCACTGGACGGAAACAATGGCAGGGCTTGTCCACATGGCTGTTAAGTACAGCGCTGTTCAAAGAGCATGGGTGGGGGTGGGGGAGGCACAGGCCTCACAGCTGGGCCAGCTGTGGGATTGTCCCTGCGGCTATGCCCGCCTCTCCCCCTCCCCTGGGGGCCAGGATCTGGGGCAATGCCTCCCCATGCCCCAGGCACTCTTGGGTTTTTCTGGGCACACTCAGAAGCTTACAGCTGACTCCTGAATAAAGTGCCAAGGATCTCCTTGTGGATTTCAAGTGGCAAGAACTAGAAGCATTTAGGCTTTTTAGGTATTTTTTACAAACAGAAGAAAAACATAACTTTTAATCAACAAACTCTGATGGAGATTTGCTTTGTGCCAGACCTGGTGGTGGCTCCGAGGAGACATGAAGGAGGCGTAACCTGCCCTCTGAGGCGTCTCGTCTCTCCAGGCGGAGATGCTCAGAGAGGCCTAGCTCGGCTCTGAGGCAGAAGGACCCCTTGAGCCCAGGATCACACTTTGTAAGGTCTGAGAAGCCATCTAGGCCATAATCGAGGGGACAGAGCGGAACCGCTGCCAAGCCAGCACTTAGAGGAGTCAAAGCTGAGTGGGCAGTTGCTTTGCTGGTCAATCAGATGCAGAGCCACTTGAAAGTTGTAAAAATCCCCCTCCAGTGCAAGGTAAGTCCCCATCCCGGGGTGCCAAGTTACAGCCCAGATAATGAAATCACCAACTCTGGGTGTGGCACCCAAGGATTTGGAAGTTATTAGACCTCTCAGGAGAGTTTAAGGTGCCACCAAACTTGTGTGTCACTGGGCTAGAACATCACGCTGGTGGCTGTCAGGCCTGGTTGCACATTAGAGTCCCCTGAGGAAGTCTTGGTGCCTGCAATGGGAAAGACCCTTCCTGGTCTCCGAGATAAAAGTCTCCAGGGCTGGCGTCCAGGCATCACTGTAGCCTTAGACCTGGGAAGACAGCCAGACCTTCTTGGCTCTGTGCTGTGGGCCACCTTCAAAATTTTCCAGGCCTTGCACAGGGACCTGGCCAGGCAGGGGCTGTCAGGGGCATCCCAGAGGCACCTTGAGCAGTGATGGTAACACAGAACTCAGGTGTGCACAGAATTCAACGTCTTCTCGTACCTTAGAGGTTGTCAGGATGCCAGTGGCCTTTGTGGCTCCTGTGGCCTGGGTCCCTCTCATTGCCCAGAGCACTGTCTTTTGCATGAGAGTTAAGGTCACTGGGGGTGCTGCCACTGAACTTGGGATGACGCCTCATGTCCAACACAGGATGTATACAGCTATCTACTGCAGACCCTATGTGAATCACTTGTGTGGGTCCTATGCAGCTCCTGCCAATCCTCGCTGGGACTATCTGCTGATCTGTAGCATTGAGCACAAGAGGGTGTGATATTTGTCCTGTATATCCCTCTATGGACACCCAGAACAGCTGCTGTCTTTGCTATAGACCACACGATCTTCCCGGGATGGCTGTCCAGGCCTTGCTTCTTAATGTCAACTCTGCTGGCCAATATCCTCTTTTATCTCCTACTGCTATGGTGGCATTGTGCTTTCCCTTAAGACTTTTGTAGGAAGAGGGGCTCTCCTCTCTTCCTGCAGGCCTCTATTCTCAACCTGGTGGCACCGTGTGGCAGGCAGGGTGCCATCCCCTGTGAAAGAGACCATATTCTAGGAAGGCAGTAATTATGACATCACGAGTTCTGAAAACGGTTGAAAGATATTCAGCATTCATGTCAGAAAACTCCAAAGAGCCCGAATGCCTAGCTCCTGACACCTGAGAATGTGGCCTTATTTGAGGGTTAGGTCATCACAGGTGTAATTTGTTTCAAGGTAGGATCACACTGGAGTAGGATGGGTATTACATTTGGATCTGGAATGTCCCCCAAAAGCTGCATGTACTTGGATGTCGTGGGTTATCTGTAGATAATTGTCCATGTTTCAGATATCACATGCTATTAGGGTGAGGGGTCTGGTCAGCAGGTATGGATGACTGAGGGTGTGGCCTGGAAAGATGTACTCCAGCTCCAGCTTCTCCCTAAGCCTGATCTTTCCTCTGTGGTGCCATGAACAGCTGATCTCCCAGACCCACCATTGCCAGCCATCCATGAATAGACTGAGACCTGAAATGGTGAGCTAAACTAATCTTTCCTCCCTGAAGTGGGTATCAGGTATTTTATTCTAGCAGCGAGAAAAGGGGCTTCTTATCCAATACTAGCGGTGTCCTTATAAAAGCGGGACGTAAGAACACACAGACAAGTACACAAGGAGAATGCCATGTGAACACACAAGCAGAGACCAGTGTGATGTGTCCGCAAGCCCAGCAAGGCCCAAAACATCAGTGAGTCATCACCACTAAAAAAAGGCCCAGAGAGGGTCCTTCCTTTATGTCCCTCAGAAAGAACCAAGCCCAGATCTCAGATCTTTCCAGAGCTGTGAGAGGATGCATTTCTACCGTGAGTACTACCCAGACTGCAGTGCTTTGTTTTGCAGCCCAGGAAACTATTCAGGCAGGTCATATAAAGGAACCCAGTGCAAGTATACGACTCAAAAGCTCAAAGTAGATTTTAAAAAAACCAATGGCGACCTTCCAGGTATAAAGAGTTGGAAAGTATTAGGAACTCTTTCTTGAAGTTACCCCCTTTTTTTTTATGCACTGACCTCTCCCACAAAAAGCATCACAAATCTTCCTCTGAATATTCTCAACTGCCGAGAGCTGGTGAGGAAAGCCAGCTCCTCTAGTGGAAGGTTGGAGACTCCTTCTCATGCCATTTTTCATTTCCACCTGTTGGCTAAGGAGAGATTATTTCATTAAACTTCCCGGTAATTTAAATGTTTTCCCTTTCTACCATCAGAGTAGCTTTTCTCCTTAATCAACGTAAAACCTGAGGTCTCTCAGGAAAAATTTAGAATAAGAAATTGTTGAGGCAATAGATTCAACAGAAGAACTTCTACGTGCGAAAAGATGGATCTTTTTGTGAGCTCCAGGAAGGTCCCTATCAGAGAAACCCCACGGTGCCCTGGAAGCCTAAACTGGAGTAGCCTTTGCCTCTCGACCGGTTGCCAAGTCCCTGGGGATTCTGCCCTTCACACTATATCTCAAGGCCCTGTTTTCAAGAGCATTAATTGAATAATGCCACCTAACTCCCCTGCACTCAGAGATCTCGCTTCCCACCTGGTCACCACGCAGGAAGCAGGGATAAGAGGAAGCAGCATTGACAGACTCCACTGTGCAGGGAGCAGACAGAAAAACGTGTCTTAATAAGACTCATGTGGCACTTTTCAGAGTCACACAAGTCAGACAAAAAGATAACAAAAAGAAACTTAATTAGGGCCAGTACAGGGGCATAGGTGTTAAAGCTTTGCATTTTCAAGATATAACTAGAACCTGGGGGTCTTTTGACCTGTGGAAATTATTTTCTAACTAAAGAGCTTGAGATTCACTGATCTTCCTATGTAAGACCTAAGCAGTACTAGGAGGCTTTCAATTAAGCCCTTTAAAAATCAATGCAAAAGAGATAAATTAGTATCTTCCACCTGACAGCGCCTCCCGAGTTCCATCTTACTCTGAGGATTCTTCAGTGGGTAGATTTGGCGGGAAGCAAAATAAGTGAAATACAAAGTCAATTGTCCAGTCTCAGTGAGTTTCATTTTCTTGCTCTCTGGCAGGTTCTCCCATGTCTATCACTTGTCCTCCAGTTCCATGAAAATGCCCTGTTCAAAGAGTCACAAACACCTGATGCCAGCAGGATCCAGAGGTCTAAGCTGGGCCCCAATCCTCTTCTGGCTACACGAGCCCATTGCTGAGAGGATGTTTGACATTATGCAAAGGCCTTCCATTCTGAAGTCCAGATTGGAACTTGGCCTTGGTTTTCCCACCTATTGTTGGGTATAAATTCATGGTGAGTGGGCTCAGCAACAACTCATGAGGCTGAAATGAACACGTGACTGAGAAGCATCAGAAACGCTGTGTGGGCACTCAGTAAAGGGCTCCAGGCCACTCCTCTCTGCAGTTCACCCCAGTCCATGAGAAAAAGAAAAGGGGTGTGAACTTGGCGCTCTAGTTCCCCAACCTAACCTGCTTGTAGGTGGCTCTGGGCATAGATTTCTGTGCTGTGGGTTTTGATGAGAGGAACTCTCACACCATAGTGAACGAGAAGTTTTGGGAATCATGTGCTGCACTTCATTTCAGCCAGTGTACATCCCTGATGAGAGAACCTGTGTCAGTCCTATGCTGGACGCCAAGAAGGAAATCAAGAGGAAGAAAGACGTGCCCTTGCCCTCCTAGTCTTTCTCCATGTGAGCATTTAAAAATAAAAAACAGCCTTCCCCCAAATTTTATACATGTATCTCCCAATTTTTATTATTATATTATTTTGGCTTGTTTTTCTTTTCATAAAAAGATTTATTCTTGTAAGGAAACCACATTATTTTTTCTCCTCCACGAATCCATAAACCTCACTGATGCTTAAGATCAGATTTAGTTCATAACAATATAAACAGGAAATGACTTTTTTAAAGTTACTAAATAAAACCAACCATATTTTCATTAAAATAATTTGACAAAATAATTTCTAAGTCCTGGAGAAGAACTTGTTCTATAATTGAGTAATTAAAACCCACTCAATCTAATAAAGCAGATCCTCTCTGGACTTCCATAATAGAGAAGATTTATTAGTCTAAATTGAACTACAGGATGAACCTAGAGGTAATAAACTGTATTTTGGGGGAGCTCCAAACATGCTCTGAGTGGGAGCTCTCATCCCCACTGGTTGCCCCAATTGGCTCCAGGAAACGTGCTCGTGAAGAAGTTTCCAAACCTTTCACCTATGGCTGACTTCTCCAGTCTGGAAATAATGGGAAACACGTTTCCTCTCCAGAGAGATGGGAATGTCTGATCTTTGGCAAGATGGCATTTGCTTTTCTGTCCTTTCTCGTGGCCAAGGTCAAACTGATCTCTCAGTTGAGACGTATTTGTCCTTGTCCTACAGCATCCCGCTCAGAAAGGAGAGGATTCTACCCAACTAAGGGATTTCAACACAGAGAGGAGAAGACATCGTCCCACTCTCTTCCCAGGGGGGCCATACGGCACAAAACACCCCTGTAGGGAATTCCAGGCTGTGCCAGAAGCGAGAGCACATCACACTCAGGGTCATGGTGTCCTGGAGTGACATTGTGCAACTTAGAAAGTCACACGGGTGTGTCACGGGTGTCTGCAGCTACAAAAGCATGGCCATGAATATATCTCTGTATTTTCAATAAAGGAGCCTCAAGTGAGACCAAGGAAGGTTTCCTCGCACCACAGGGTCTCCTGATGCTAGTCTGTGGCCTCAGAGCGACAGGGCTTCTGGGACAGATGAGCTGTGAGCAGCAGGTGAGAGGCGAGTGAAGCTCCGCCTCCCATCCATGCGCTCCTATTAGGTTCTCCTGGGGCTGCTGACTGACAGGAGCTGGAACCTCACTCCCACCCCGTTCTGGTGCTGCTGGCCTCTTCAAAGCTGACCTCCAACAACCTCTTCTATAACACAACCTACTGCAGTCCCCATGCCCTTCCACCCTTGGGAGAATGGTCTTCAACTAAACTGGCCACTGGTGTCAAAAAGGGTTGCTCTAGGGAACCTACCTCAGCAAATTAGAAAAATGTGTATTTAACATATCAAATAAATGATTGGTTGTTTTAGAAGTTAAACAGACCTAAATTTATACTAACTCCCAGCTGAAGAACTCTAAGGTACAAAATTTCCCTGATTTTAAATGTACTTGTCTACAAAATAGATTTGTTATGAAAGTCACTGCATAAAGTAAGCTGCAATAGACAGGAAGTATTATCAATACCAGAGATGGAAGAATAGTTAAGTTGGAGTTTGGGATTTTAGAACAGTAAGGCAGGGGCTGATTGGATTAGTGAAGAGGTTCTGATACACATTCTTGTAAATGGAAACTTTCCGCAACGATGCGGCAACTGAAGTAGGATCTGACACCTGGTGCTCCGACATTTCCAAATCACTGAGGCTGGGACAGTTCTGCTGGGAAACTCAGGAGCCCAGCCCGATTTCCTGGTCAAAAATCGCCCCTGTGAAACTACCCAGGTGGGAAGTTCTGGTCACTCCTCCTGAAGAATCGTCTGGGTTCTCCAAGTCACTCTGAGGTCACTTCTTTAATCCAACTATCAGGAGAGGCCTACAGCCCAGGAATTCGGCTGCAGTGTCCACACCTGTCCGTGGTGGAACACATCCTATGTGCCAGGCGCCATGTAAACAGCTTTATGTGCATCTGTTTGCTTAATCCTCCAACAACCCTCCAGGGGAGCAGCTACTGCCAACCTCACGAAAGAGGAAGACTCTCAGGCTCAGCAAAACCCAGACACTCATCCAACATGGCAGCACGTGAGGGGCCAACATTCCGGGTCTTTCTTACTCGAGGGCCTGAGCTGTTACCGCCAGGCTATCCTTCACAGAACAGCATTAATCCCACCTTTCTGTCCCCTGTCACATGTGTTTATATTGTACCCAAGAACAAAAAGAGGTTTAAGGTTCTCGTTTTTCTTGCCTGCTGAAAAGCAACACACGCTGTGGTCACAAATCCGGCCCTACCTAGCTCTCCAGAACATTCGCCAGTCTTTTTATATCACCTCATCACTTACCCCAGGCACTGCTCGGAATTCCTCGTGGCCTTTCAAATAACAACAATTATTCCGTAACTAGTTTAAATCTCCTGTTTCATTAAAAAAATTCTCTTTCCAGGAGCACCTGGTTGGAGCAAGAGTGCCACCTGGTGGGATGTTTGGGTCACCGCCAAGACAAATTCCTTGGGCGAAGGCGGGCAGAGTGGAGTTCTGTTCACAGCACCTGGAAATGTTCCTGGACAGCTGCAAGAACTAAGCCATCAATGCCCAGGTCCTCATCCTACTGGAAGTCACAGGTGGTGCTCTAGGACAAGTCTGAGAAACTGAGGCCATTCATTTCTCGATTCTGAAGCCCCATGGCTGGGGCTGGTAGGTGAGAAGGGCAGAGAGCCATGCCAGTCAGGACTACATTTTGTCTTTCCATGAAATTTTGAAATTCTATTCATTATGATTTTTGCATGATTTTTTAAAAAAACCCATTAAAATACAATTTATGTTGATGTCTGAGTTTTGCCCTCTACTCCTTACATTTCATAACCAATGCAAAAGGCTTTGCTAGCTGGACCCTAGCGCCGATCAGGCCAAAGCCCCCTGATCAGGGTTCTTTTTCCATTCTCAGCTCTAGTCCTAAATGACATGCAGCTCTTCCGCCTCCCCTACCCATCCCCCTCTTTTCTTCTGAGAGGGGCCTTGATCTATCTCCATCGTGCCCCTGTCCTCCTGCTTTATGCAGGCATCAACTCAAGCCAGAAGAAAGGACCAAACCAGCCCGTACGCATGCGTGTAGCCAGTGAGTAACCTGGTAAAAAAACGGGTGGTTACTGAGCTTGTGGTGGAGCTGTGGTCCTGCGGCAGGCAGCAAACCTGCCGAGCTAAAAAGCCGCTTGCAGCCAGGCCCGGCGGAGCAGGCCGGTGGTCACAGTCTGGAAAGCGAAGGCAGGAGGCTTGCAGGCTTGAGCCCAGCTGGCACAGCTTAGCAGCTTAGTGAGAGCCTAGCTCAGAAGAAAACCAAAGAAACAAACAAGAGATGGTAGACTAGGGGTGGAGCTCACTGAGAAGGAGGCGGGCTCGGTCCCCAGGACCACCATAAAAATAAATAATAAATGCCTACTTCCATGTTGGTCAGGACTGGGCCCATCGGACCCCAGCAAGCCAGCACCGTGCCCTCTCCTAACCTTAGCCATGGCAAACTGAAGCTCTGCCGTGGGAGGTTTCCTCCCTCGAGTGCCCACGCTTGCCAGCCACACCGGGCCACTCACGGTAAAGCCCTGTGTCGGACTGGGTCACTCCAGTTCCTTGCCTCACAGCCTAAGGCTAAGTGGAGATTTGTCTGCCAGCAGCACGTGGGAGTGGAAGGGACAGGGGAGGATAGTTCTGGAAGTTCCTGAAACTTAATGGGAAAGCACATGTGTTTTCTTGGGAGGGTGGTATCGCTTGCCTCTCCTTCTCAAGGAGCCTGGGACTCTATAAAAGGTAAGGATCAACATGGTCTTCGCGATGTCTGCAGCCTTACCCAGGGTCTCTTAGAGGAGCAGTAAGACGAAATACCTCCCTGGGCTTGACCTGGTGAGAACAAGTGCCAGCGGCCTCAGCTGGCTGTGTAAACAGTGCGGGCCCTCCTGACAGCCGGGCCCCAGCACTCCCAGGGTTCTAAGCAAGAAAAAGCTTCTTACTTGATAAAATGGAGTCTCCAATAAATGTCCATGCTTCCCTCTTTGCCGTTCACTCTGCCTATAACATTTCCAACCAGCCCCGAGCACTTCACACACTTCTGTTGTCAAGCAATGATTTTTCTAGAATTATGTACGTATTTATCTATCTTCCTCATCAGATTGTGAGCCAAGGAGGGCAGGAAACCAGATCTCACTCATTTGGGAATCCTCAACACTTAACACAGGGTTGGGGTATAAAAAAAGTTTCAATGAATGAATAAATATATACACAAATTAAGAACAAATAGCTATTATTCTTTTTCTCAAAATATGCTTTAGCTCGCTTACTCCTTTGTGTGTGTGTTTACATGTGTGTGTGTTTACATGTGCGTGTGTGTGGCTGGACCAGAAACAGACCCAGCAGCCTTCACACTGAGCTATAGCCTCCAGTCCTGTTTTTTTTAAGACAAGGTCTCACGAAGTCTCCAGTCACCAAGTCTCCCACACTCCAAGTTGGGCTCAAAGCTGGGATTCTCCTGCTCCTTGGCTTTCTCAACAAAGCATGAGCCTCGCTAAAGGCAACCGCAGGGCAGGCAGACCGATGCCACCACCTTGCCAGCAATTCCCAGGTGGAGACAATGAGACGCCACAGATACAAGCCTGTGAGACAGCGCCCCGCAGTGCCCCTCTGGGGCCACGTCCAGGCCAGCTGCCGGGCCCTCCCCCACTGGGTCCCAAGGACCTGCAGCAAGTGTCATTGCTATGGGCTTACCCGGTGTTAAACTTCTGATTCTTTCTGCACCTCCCCAGTCAGGATTCCCTCCACCTGCACTCTGGCCATTCAGTAAGGTGACACTTAACCTGGGAATGCAGAGGAAAGAGAGAGGCCACTGGCTGATGCCCACTGTACCCCAGGAGCACCTAGGAAACCTGAGTTCCTTCATCTTGCTTTGTTACAGCTGTAGTGAGATCCCAAACAGAAATCTAGTTGACTCAAGTGGCCTCCAAGGCTGGGTACAGAGAGCTGGCCTTCAGAAATGCACCAGCTAGAGGAACCCCAACTGCTGCTTTCTCTCTGCTTCCCTCCACCAGAATGAAATACATATGAAGTCTGATAAAATCTCAGGGCGGCTGCTCCAATCTCTGCTTGTCCCAGACTCATTCCAGGACCTAGAAAGCGAGCAGGAGCTGGAAACCTAACCAGCTGCTAGGCCTGCTTTGGGAACGAGCCCTCAGAGGAGGCGCAGCTGTAGACCAGCCCGAAAAAAGATGAAAATGTCACACAACAAAGAATTTTTGCTGTGTTCTGCTGGCTGGGTGTCTTGCTCTGGCTTGGCTCCTTCTGGCAGGGCGGCCTCGCCTCGGGCACTACTCTTGTCAGAAGCCACAGGGCCACCCACAGCGTCTCTCTCTCTGCATCCCAGGGGCACGCCTCAGGGGACACAGCAGTGCTTGATAGACAGCCAACCCTCTGCATGTGGAACCCAAGGTTCAACCACCGGCAGGTAGGAGGTATAGGCCATCATGGCCGCAGCTGTACTCAACAGGTACAGTCTTCGGCTTGGTCATCCTTTCCTGCTCTGTACAGTAGGACAATGACTTAGGTAGCATTTACATTGTATAAGCTGTTATAGGGTGTTACATTATAGTATAATACATTTGATGTTAAAGATGACTTTAAAGTATACAAATAAATGTGTATAGGTTATGAGCAAATGCTGCACTTCTTATTTTTTAGAGATGTTGTCTTTCTATATGGCACAAGCAGGCGTCTAGCTGAGTGCTAGAACTCCAGGTATGTGTCACCAACAACTACAGTCTTCTATGGGAGGCACATGAGTAACTGCAGCTTTGGTCTCCCCAGGGGCTCTGAATACAGGACTCAGAGTTTTGATTCATTCTTTTGTGAACAGCAGTTCAACTTTCCCTTGTTCACTCCTCAAAGTTACCCGTCTGTCTACTAAAGAACACAAAAGCCCACACAAAGTTAAGAGGAAGACCCCAGATTTAGAGCTGGGAAAGGGGGAGTCACTCTTCTCTCCATCCTCTAATGCTCACCTGGCTCCAGCTTCCCACCTGTCCCCAGACCAGTGGTAGGAACGAGCTGCGTGGCCCCTGATCCTGTGGTCTTCTGTCCTGGTTGTGTCGTATCTGTCTCTCCACATCTTAGGTCCCTGTCAGGTCCCTTTTGTACCTATTCAGTGTGCAACCAATATTGATTGACTGATGATAGCCCAGAAAGTCCAAAGCCAAGTTAAAGTCAAAGGCACTTTTATAAAAATATAAACCTTGGACAAAGGATTACTGCAATCCAGGCCCTTTATTATACATTTAAACCTTACTTCACTTAATCCTCTGTCAAATTGGTATTTTCATTCTGTTTTACCGGTAAGAAAATGGAGGCTGGGGAGTTCTTGGGATTGCGAACAGCCGCTCCATTGTGGGGTTTGAACTTCCGAGATGGCCTGACACGGGAAGCTGTGTTCTTCATCTCTCGAGAATTCCCGGTGTTTGAGCAAGTAACCTCGGGAAGCTTTCTGTGCCTGAGCACCCTATCAAGGACACATCTAAACAAGGTCACAGCCAGCCTGGAAGGGTTTCACAGGCATTGGTGCTACTCTTAGTGGAACCAACCTACCTGGGACAATGGGTGTTACGTGATGCCAGTCTCTCCCCTCAGTTGCTGAGAATGCATGTGTTGCTCACACTCACCACAATCACGCCCATAGTCGCATCCCTGGTGGATCCTATCTGCTATAAATGACAGACAGGACCTCAGAATCCTTCTCAACACAGCATTCCAGGCAGCCACTACCACTCAGCTTCTCCTTGAGATGAGGCCCATGGATCACTGTCAGTGCAACAAGAGATCCGTGGGATTTAATTTCTCTTTCCTTCTAGCCTTCCTACGTGGCTTCCTCAGTGTCTTTCGGATGGATAGTGGCATGGATGGATGGATGGACAGATGGGAAATTGAGTTCTCCCCTTAAAGAAGAGCCCTGGTTGGCACCGCTCTTGTTTCTGCTGACTTCATTCAGTGCCGATGCTTCTTCACAAAACTCACTCTTCGTGGGAGGCACATCGGTGGTGTTCGTTCCTGAAACTGGTGAGATTCGGGGTCAACGTGAGGCCCCAGAGGATCCTCTGCATCAGCACTTCAGTTTCTCGGTCAGTCTCCTTCCCTCCCCTCTCGCCTGTGCCTGTGCTGACACCCTTCCACTCACCCTGTACTTCCTTCTTCTTTTTAAAGCTCAAGCCGACAAGAGAAATTTCTCCTCCAGCCCACCCTTTCCCCTCTCTACAGAGGGAGATGCAGCTCTATCATGAGTGTGTAGGAACGGCCAGTCACTAGGAAGTCATCGTGTCCTTGCACTGTGAGTGCCCCACCCCCACCCCGTGCCACGAGCTACTCAGTTTCCAAATCATCCCGTCAGTTAGCTGTGAGTGTGGAAATGTGCTTTTCCGAGGTCTCCCCAGAAGCCCCAGATTTGTCTGGATATACTTTCCTTTAGCAGAACACTGATCAGTGTTCAAGAGGAAGAAAACATTAAAATATTCTGATTCAGTTTGAGGAGGAATAAATAACTCTCATACAGTAACATTCTAGTGAATCAAGTACAAGGAAATCAAAAGCATATGGATTCTGTACTGTTGAAACAAAAGTTTCCCCAGAAAGGGAAAATACTATCCTGGGGGAAAATATATTCTATAAAATGGCTATCATATTAGAAGGTAGTTAGGAATTTTTGAGAAACCCAAAATGTGAGAGTAATGGCCCAGCCGCAGTTATTAATATCTTGGAACCAGCTGGGAAGTAAAATTAGGCTGTAAAATTGTTGCACCATTTGCTGCACTATGCTGGAAATAATGCACTTCTCATGGAAGTCTGAAGGAGAAAAATGCCATATTGAAGCATAGAAAATGAGGGGTTTTTTTTTGTCTCATTGTCTTTGTTTTGACATTAGTCATAATAATTCCTTTCGCTGAACTTACAGACTAAAAGGTCAAAGTGCAGAGGTGAAGACAGGGTCCTGGCATCCGGGGGCCGGCACTGCCCTAATACTGACTGGATCTTGGGCAAGTCTATTTGTCTCTCTGGGCCCTAATTTCCTCGTCTGGAAAGTGAGAATAATAAAAATCATAGCAGATGTACATTTGCTCTTCAGGTAGAGAACTTAAACCACATGCTTCTTGTACAGGAAATTCTTAGTGAATATTCATTGGTGTTATTTGACATCCTGCAGGGAACACTCTGTCACTAATAACTCTGTGGCTCAGTTTCTCACTTCAAAAAGTGACGAGCCTTTAGCTATACTGGCAAAAGAGAAGATACAAAAAATTGAAATCAGAAAACTAAAGTGCAGGACTTACTCCCGACCTCCCAGAAGCACAAAGTCTCTCATTATTGTTTACTAACAAATTAAGACAGCAGAAATACAATGGCAACTCATAGGAACATGAACTACCCAAGCAGACATGAGCAGAAATTGAAAATTCGAACTGTAAGTAAAACAAGAGATTGAAATAGTTCACCTTCCAATGAAGTCAGAAACACACCAATAATCCCAGCTACTCTGGAGGCTGAGGCAGGAGGATCACAAATTCAAGACTAGCTGAGCAAATTAGTGAGACTTTGTCTTAAAATGTAAAAATACCATCCAAATGGGATCTAGTCTAGTGTAGCATGTGAGAGGCCCTGGGACTTCTCAATGAAGAAAAGTTCAGGACTAGAAGGCTTCTGTGGTGAATTCTCAACACTGAAAGTAGAATTACCACTGACACCTTTCAATTAAAGGAAAAAAAAGGTAGAGGAGAAGGGAACACTTTCCTAACTTATTCTTTGATGTTAGCATTATCTCCTTGACCTTTATAATATATATCACCCCCCTAGTCTCTCACCCCAATTCATTTTTCTTCATAGCATTTATCACAGCCTGATTTATCATACACTTATTTGCTTACTCATCTACTGCTTGCCTTCCTCCACTAGGATGAAAGTTCTTAAGGGAAGGTGTTTGTCATTGGGTTTCTCCCCCACTGCTGAATTCTTACTCTCTAGGAGATTGCCCTCCATGTAGTAGATGCTCAATAAAAATGTACTGAGTGAATCATTATCTAGTTATTCTTCCCTTGAGAGAGAATTTCTACAAGCACAGAAGGACTTAGGTATCGCAGCACTCCAACGATAGCTGTCTAGACAAAAATGTGCTCTTCAGGGCAGATAACCAAGAAAGTGTTTGTGCACCCAAAACAAAGGGAAGGGAGGTTTCTGAGCACCATGGGGAGGTCAGCAGTGTCTATTAGTGCTGGGAAATCAAGTGCGACGAGAACACAAGTGTCCACTTGATTGAGCTGCAGGAAGATCACAGGCCCCACCAGTGGGAACCATTTAGGGAACTTCTAGTGGTGGAAACCAGATGGGGCTGCTTTGAAAAGTGATGTAAAAAAAAAAAAAAAAGGCAAAACATTCAGGTGATTTTTTTTTCTTTTTAAATAGCATATAATATGGATACAATGTGATAATCTGATACATGTACGCAGTGTGTATTGCTCAAGTCAGAGTAATCAGCATTCCCATCTTCCTAAATACATATCATTTCTTTTCCTTTCTTTTCTTTTTGTGGTGGAGCCCAGGGTTTTTACACTGAGCTATATCCCTACCTTGTTTTTATTTTTGATTTTGAGTCGGTCTAAGTCAACAGGTTGCCCAGGGGAGCCTCAACCTTGTGATTCTCCTGTCTCACTCTTCAGAGGGATGGGATTACAGGCCTGTGCCACCAAGCACCATTATAGTATTTCTTTATGTTGAAAAACATTGAGCTCCCCTCCTCTAGTTGGTCATAATATAGGAAAGTTGCTGTAAACTATAGTCACCATACTTGCTGTAGGACGTTAAAACTTAACCCCCCTCTGTGTTGCTTGCCAACCTCTCTCTACCTCCCTCCCCACCCTCCTGAACCTTGAGTGACATTACTCTGCTCTACCTCTGTGAGAGCAACTCCTCATGCCCACACATGAACAAACCCATGTAGCACTTGCCTTTCAGTGCCTGCTTATTCCACATTAACCTTCTGTCCTCCAGTTCCACCTGTGTGGCTTCAAGTGACAGGGTTTTATTCTCTTTTACATTCAGACAACATATTAAAGTAGATTTTCTATCAAGAAGCAGGCACAGGTATCCAGAAATTACCAGAAAGGATGAAAGACAAGCAAAAACCATTGTGTTTAACTGGGGGAAAAATGGTGTAAGTCTAAGATCCTCTGAAAGAATCCAGCTGGAAAAAAACAAAAAACAAATGGAACTGACTCGCGAGGTACTGAGGCTTCCACGGGATAAAAATGGGTCATGAGGCTGATTCAGCAAAGAGACGCAACCTCACCTAAATTCTGGCTCCAGATGGAAAACACGAAGAGTGAATCTGATCTACCCACCATCCCGAGGCTGGTTCAGGTTTCCAGAAGCTCAATCCAGGGATCCTTCCACCATTTGCTTGTTTTTCTCAAGATCAAATAAGAATGTTCAAGAGGTAGTCAAGAGGCAAAAGGGACAGAAACCAAAGCTGACAGTAGAAAATATCTACTACGGTAGATTTTTATCATTTAGCTCGAAGACATTTCACTATGCTGGGAACTCTTTTCCTGTAGTTTAAGTGTAGAGATGTCCCTTCAGCCCTCTACTAAGCCCATCCCAGAAAAGTAGAGGGATTTACACGATTAGTGAGTTCATAAGAAGAGACTGAGCATGCCCACAACCTAATCTCTTCCTCTCTCCTTTTACTTTAAGGAAATAGATAAAAGAAGCTCTAGAAGGATCCCCTGCCCTCAAGCCTGAATGGAGGCTGGGGAAGGCTGGTGTGGGCTAGCCCTGCCTCTGGTTTTATGAGCAGGTCAGGCTAGTACTTAGGCTAAGCATTAGGTCCGTTTGGCCATAGATAGATTCTGCTCTCTCCCCTCATCAGATTTATTAGTGTGGGAAAGATGATGTTTTGGTTTCTACCTGGCTTTGTCTTCCTCCCACCCAAGATCAGAGAGAGATGGGGGGGGAAAGAAAATGAGTTGTTCCAATGGGAATCCCATCATCAAAAGTGGCATAGGAAACCTGACTCTCAAAATCATCCATTTTGAAATATAAAACACCCCCCCCCAAAAAAAGCTCCACAAAGCACAAATATTTTCTGTTATAATTTAGTAATGAAAGTACAGTCTTTTCAGAGGAAATAATCAGGGTGTAGAAATGAGAACCAAAGCCTTTGATGGATGCCTGATACGTGAAGGGTCTGCCTTCATAATTCAGTTGGATGCAGTGTGGACCTGGAGCCGATTCCTCCTTCAGGGTCTTCCAGGATTTCATGGTCTTCTCTCTGGACACAGCCATAGTGTTAAACTTGAGAAAATGGCCCCAAATCATCACAGTATGTGAAGACTCAGCAGCAACAGCCACTCTGCGAGGAGAGGAGGGAGAAACCTGCCAAAGCACATTCTTCGCAGATGAGAAAAAGGCTTCAGCGGTTGTAAAAGCAGGTGTTGGCACCACGTTTAGCCATGGGCCCGTCTTCACCTCGGTCCCTCCGACGCTTTCCGCGCCAAAGCGTTGATCCTCGTAATCATGTTAGAAAAGCTCAGCGTCACCTTCTTCCATTACTCCAGTCTCCTTATTTCAAATTGAAAAATACTGGCCTGACTGTGCCCCTTCCCGCTACTGCTCCGAAGTTACCACTGGAAATTTTCCCAACGAATATTCGGGCCCATTTGGTAGAGTTTAGCTTGGTGCGCTCCTAAGAAGCACGGTGGTAATGGTGGTGATGGGGTGGAGGTGGGGAGTTGTGCAAAGAATCTGTGGGAGTTCAGAGCCTGTGGGAGGTTAGAAATCTAGGTTAGAGAGTGGGCAGGGACTAAGGGAGTTGGTGGAGGCGGAAAGAAGAACTGCCAAACTGCGCACTTGCGTGTGGTCCGCACCCTGCCCCACCTGCAGGGAAGCCCTCTGCCAGCCCACATCCTCACAGCGGAGTTCGCGGCGCCCAGAGAGAGAATCAGGTCCAAGCCCCTTTGGTTTCCAAGAAGCAAGCCCTCCCATCCTCCTTACCCTAATCAGAAAACAGCCCACCGTGAGACCCCCTGAAAAGGAGATGGTGCCCGGTTAGGGAGCAGAGCACGCGGTGCTACCCAGAGCTTGGTACATGCTAGCAGACGGGAACTCAGGGCCGGAAGAACCGTTAACAAGAATTCCGCAACCTAGTTTATTTCGTGGTGATCCTGACTGCTCTCATTTCTTCATGGTGCCACACTGACTGAGCACTATTGACTGGGGGTAGGGACAGCAGGAGGCACAATCCCTGCCTTCATGGAGCTCACATTCCTGTTAAACCACCTACCTTGACTTTAAAGCCCTTGGGCCCACCCCGGTTATTATGACCCCACAGGTGATGTAAAAATAATTCCATGCCAGTCTCACCCCTGATCATGCAGGAATTCTGGTCAGGAAGGACACCATTGGCACAGACCCGGAATACAAAGAACTGATAGCTTCCCAAGAAGTGTTCCACTCATTTGAGAATGAAAAAGTGAACTTGCTATGGATTCAAGGAAGTGGAGGAGGATGTGGTCATGACACGGAGAACTGAGTGATCAGCCAGGGATCCGGGGTGGGGGGGTTGGGGGAGCAGCAAACAATGGCGTGCAATAGGAAACTTCATATGGGGTGATCCTGGCACATTTTAACTCAAAACAGTGAAAGTTCCCATGTTAGATTTGTTTGTAAGAGATAATCATTTCAAATTCAAATAAATTGAAGTTGAGGTGCCTAAAAGTGTGTGTATTGTGTAACTAACAAGCACAGGGAAGAGTCAACTTTCTTCTTGTTTTCATGGTGACATCTCTGCATCCATAGTGGTTGTGACCATTGGAGAGATTATGTTAACTTGAGGCAGGTAGGAAACACACCAATTAGGAATCAGCCCGGATTAGGCATTTAGGAACCAGCCTGGATCAGGGTGTGAGTGATTTGTGGGCCAGTGAATGAGGGAAGGACACCCACTCAGATGTGACAGGCCCAACTGGGAACTCAAACTGTGTAAGAGGAAGGAAGAAGGAAGATTGTTACAGCTTTTTCCTCTGGGAAGAGACTGGACTTGACGGGACTTGGCTTCCTGTGTGTGATGTTGTGAGAAGCTGCCTCCACCTCTGCCTCTGCCATGTGCTTCCATTGCTGCTGGCTGCCCCTGAGTGGACTGTGACCTCTTAAAAGTGTGAGTGAAAATAAACCTTCCCTCCCCTAAATTCATAGATGTCAGATATTGAGTCATAGCAATGAAGATGCAACTAAGACGGTGGTCAGTGTCATGAAAAATCGTAAACCTTGAAGACATCAGGTCTGACTCCACGGTGTATCCGTGTGGACTTGGAGGAAAGTATTGTCAATCTCTGAGACCTGCTTGTTACAATACTAGGATAACAATACCTACCACTTATTACATGATTTGCCCCCATGCTGGCCTCTCTGTTAAAAATTTTAATTATACAATTTGGTTCATCACAAAATCTATTGAGGTTCTATCTGTATTCATTTTACAAGGGAAGAATCAATTAAGAAATGTACCTCACAGTGGTCACAAAGCTGGCAAGGACTTTCACTCAGGTAAACCCGACGCCATAACATGTGCTCTCTGACATTTCATTCCACTGTCTTCTTGCCCAATATTTCCAGTAGGATAGGTTCAACAGTAGCTTCAAAAACCCGTTAAAATTCTTCCTCACAATCATCAGCGACCGAAGCTCCTTGTTGGTGCTTAACCGTCTTCAATCAGTGGCTTCTACTTCATGAGCCAAGATGTCTGCTCATGTCCAGCCATCACCTCCACATCCTACCATGGACATAGTGCTTCCTGTTGGTGAAACATCCGGAAAGTTGCACCTTTATTTATTCTTTGAAGCACTGAGGATTGAGCTCAGAGGTTTTGCCCTGAGATACATCCCCAGTCCTTTTTTTCAGTTTTTATTTTGAGACAGGAGCTCACTGAGTTGCTACATTGCATCGGCTGGATTTGGATTTATGATCCTATGTCAGCCTCCCCAAATGCTGGGATTACAGGCTTGGGCCAAACAGACCTGGCAATTCCTCCCAGCAGTGACATGAACACACATGGCCATAAGGGATGCAGAAATTCATGTGCCTACCTCAAAATGTGGGATTCTGTTATCAAGGAAAAGACGAATGGATACTGGAAGATGTCTCTGTCTGGCAGGCTGAGCTATAGCAACCATGGGGATAATGTATAGGAAGCATTTATATTAGCTTACTGTTTGGTTCTTAGTGGCTAGTTGGAAAATACTGTAGTTTGTCATCTATTATTATTGATCTATGTCTGGCATCCTGTGAAATTATGCAGAAAATTATAAATTCAAATAAAGCAAAGAAAAGTCACCAAAAGGGCTGGGGGGAGAAGAAGGAAAAATTTTTAATTCTCCATACTCTGCCCTGGTGCCTCCTTCCCACTCCCCTGGAGCAGGGCCCTGGACTCCGAGAGGGCAGCCATGAAGGGATCAATGCGTTGGCAGCCCCCGGGACAGTCAGGCTGCTGCCCAGAGCCCACGTGGCTATGAGCTCGCAGGTGACCGCTGGTAAATAATTTCACTGTGGCAGTTAATGGAAATGCAGTTTTCATTACAGGAAGGAAATTGAAATCTCAGGTGCCTCCGTGGGCTTCACCCGGCCCATCCTTCATTCCTCATATGATGGCGTGTTGTTTTCATTCCCCTCATGACTAACCTTTGTCACAAAGGGCAGGGGGAGCGAGTAATTGAAATCCCCAGGACAGCTCCACATCCTACTGCTGTTTTAACAACCTTCCTCAGCCAGCCTGCGACTAGGCCATTGAACAAGGAAGAAGGAAGTGTTTCTAAATTTACGGTGGAAACATCACCTGGAAGGGAAGGTTCTGGATAGCCAAGCCCAAGTGAAAGAACTGGCGGACATGCAGCCGGTATGGAAAGAGAAAGAAGAGAAAGAAGTAGGAATGCCAGAGGACCCACCTCATTAAAATTTTTCAAATGTAGTGGACAACTTCCCCTGGTCCATATTTGTGGCACCAATACCATGAATGCCTCCTGCTGTGGTCTGAAGTTTATATACTCATCCCCAAATTTGTATTTTAAAATTCTATACACCAAGGTGATGGTAATGGAAGGTCTTAAGGGCAGAATTCTGACAAACAGGATAAGTGTCCCAGCGAAACCCCTGGAAAGACACAAGAAGAGGTCATCTGTGAACAAGGAAACAGGGCCTCGGATCTACTAACACCTCAGTCCTGGACTTCTCACCCTCCAGAACAAGGAGAAATAATTGTGACTCTTACCCAGGCTAAGGCATCTTGTTCTAGCAGCCTGCAGGCACTAAGACACCTCCCGGCAGGAAATATGTTTTCCACCCAGTTTAGCATTCTGAATTCAATCCTCTGTGGCTGCAGAAGTGTGCTCCGTTAGAGGAAAAGTTAACCAGACAAGAACGGAGGAGAGCTGCTTCCTCCAATCTTCCTGTCCTCTGGATTCCGGGTCAGGTCTCCTGACCTTTCAGAGGCCCCTCGCTTCCTTTCCTGTCACTGTCAGCTTCCCTCTTGCAGATTTTATTTTTGCACCACCCACTCAACAGAGGAGGCCTGGAGCTTACAGATTTGTGGCAGAGAGAACAGCTGCTCAGCCACATGAGTCCAGGCATTCAATCTCGTAATTTTGTTGAGAAAGCAGAAGAGAAATAGACATCCTGTATTTGGCACAGTTGCGGCTTGCTTACCGCATATGGGGTCTGTATTTCTTTCTTTGTTTCTTTCTTTCTTTCTTTTTCTTTTCTTTCTTTTCTTCCTTGTGGCACTGGAGATTGGACTCAGGGCCTTCACACTGAGTTATGTCGCTAAACTTTTCTTTAAATTTGTATTTTGAGATAGAGTCTCGTTAAGCTGCTACGTTGGCCAGGCTGGGCTCGAACTCGCGATCATCCTGTCAAGCCTCACAGAGTACTTGGATTGTAGCCTTCCACCACCAGGTCTGCCAGGAGCTGTTGATTTTATCTTTTCCCTGCTTTCTGCCTCAGCTCATCAATGGCTAAATGGTTTGTTTGCCTGGAACTGATACTGTACTAACCATCTGCAAGTAATTTACAGAAGGGGTTTATGGTAAGATTATGAAGGAGAGAAAGTTTGATTTCAGCAGACATCCAGAATCAAAGGTTTCCCTAACCTCCTGTACCCTGACGTGTCTCAGCCATGACCAATTCCATATGAAGGGGTAGACCCACTGAAGGGAGCAAACTACACAGCTCAAGACATCTGCAGGAGAGAGTTGCCGTATCATTTAATCATTCACATTTTCTCAAATTCTTCTTGTCCAGTTACTGGAGGAAATGTATTTGACCACCACTGGCAGAATTTCATGGGCCTATAGCTAAATTCATGTATTGGTCTCTTACAGGGCGATCAGAAAAAATGCAGGTGAATTAGGTTCTAGGTTGAGTATAGCATCCTGAGCCAGTCAGTTGGGTTCAAGTTCACCTTCAAGACTAGACACCGCTCTGTTCCCACTGACCTTTGAACTTGTTTTACTGTCATACGTATATTGGGAAGCGTAGAGCAGAATCTGACTTGTTCTCATCTTCTCCTGTTTCTGTCAAATTCCAGCCAAACCCCATGGTAACACTCTGTCTTTGTTATTCTCTTGTTGCTAGGTCACACAAGTTAAGGGAGGAAAGGTTTATTTTACCTTACAGTTTTAGAAAGTCTCAGCACATTTATGAGAGGTTAGCAGCGGTGGAAGCACATGGTGGTGGCCCAGCTAACGAGAAGCTGTTTATTCCATGGCAGACAGGAAAGAAAGAGCAAAAGGACGTACGAGATTAGCATATGCGCTCTCAGGTCTTATTTCATGATCCTCCCCTTCTGGGTCAAGTCCCAGTGGCCTGCCCCTTCTGACCAGGCCCTACCTCTTGGCAACATAGAAAATCAACCGATTAACCCCCAGGATTGAATCACCCTCCAAGCATGAGGCTCTTAGGGCACATTCTAGATCCAAACCATAATACCCTCTCAGGCTCCAAACTTGGAATTGAGCCCCCTGCTCCCTAGTCTTGGGCGGAAAGTAAGTCCAGCAGTGCTGCGGGCAAGATGAAGGACAGGCAGTGGGCCAAGGAAGAAAATGATCACAGATCATGGGCTTCCGAGTTACGAGTAACCCTAGAGCCCACCCACCCTGCACTGCAGATGGGAGTGTCACAGTGTACCCACCATGTCTGGTGAGATGCTGGCCTGCCAGTTTTACCAAATAGTATTCCTTAAATGCCAGCATTCCCAACATCATATGCAGAGATCGAATTGCATTAGGATACAGAATCATTAGAAAGAAAGGAACAGGGACTTCTTTTTGCGTATAACCATGTGGCGTGTCTATTGGCCTGATCACAACAGGAAGAGCCCAGTAAGTTAGAAGGAGAGAAGGAAAACAGAAGCGAGGAAAAAAGGTGGGGAAAACGGAGTTCAGCGCCTGGGAACGCGCACTGCAGAACCCGGCTGTTTGGCTCTAAATCCAGCCCCGTGCTCAGCTGTGTGGCTCCGGCTTTCCGTACCTCATTTAGGTCATCTCTAAGGTGGGATAACATTTCCATCTACTGAAAGGGTAGAAATGGAGTGAGTTATCTCATGGAACCACTAGGGCAGAACCTGACACAGCCCCCAGGACGACCAGAGAAGAGATGTATCAGAAACACCCAGGAGAAAGGCACCCTGCACCTCTCAGGCCCACCTGTAAATAAATCGCCTTGCCCATTTCTGGCAGTGGTGCAAGAGGGCACTATAGTTCAATGAAAATGGCCTGGCTTGTGCTAGTTATTATTTGTCAATTTAAAAAAATATAAATTTAGGGTTAGAAACATAGTTCAGTAGAGTCTTTACCTAGCATGCACAAGGCACTGGGCTAGATATCCAGTACTGAAAGAACAAAATAAATAATGTTTAAAATAAAAATAAATTAATACAAAGTAAATAATATTTTTAATCTGTTTGTGAGGGTTGCCTTAATTAGCACAACTCCAAGCTGCTATAGCGAAGAGACTCAAAATATTTGGCTTAAAGCAGAAGTTTGCAACTTTTGTGGCACTTATTGTGGAGAAAAAGCTTCTCACAGATGGCAGAGGAGCTCTCATTCCTACCTCAGCTCCACCTCAGATTGTCAGGTAAGATTCTTGGAAGGAACGCACAGCCTATGCCCCTCGAGGGCTCAGTTCACGGTGAGTTTGCCCTAACTAGAGCATCTCTACATGCACAAGGAGCTTCATGCTCTTGCTCACCACTCACTTCCTAGTAGGCCCTGACCAGTACAGGCTCATGGCCTGAGGGCCGAGAACCCTGGGCTTTAAAGAACAATGCTATCTATTTCTCTGGGTCACATTAAAATCCTGATGTGAATTGCACACATCACTGAGGAAGCTTTGTTCTTCCTTCAGGAACTCTGGTTCTTCCCGAGTTACTGCTTTGCCACTTACCCCTAGCTCATGGCCAGCTGGTTACCACCACACCCAATTTCCAACCATCACGAAAGAGGCACACTTGAACTTATCACAAGATCACACCTAGCTGCAAGAGAGGCGGAGAACGGACTCTACCTGAGTAGCTATGACCTTGGAAAGGAGGAGAAAACAAGGCCTCTTCTTATCATTCTAAATCAACATTTGTTTTCATACTTAATTTTACATTCTTCTTATCATTGTTTTTCTTGTGCTTTTAGCTACCCAAAACTTGGGTCAGCTACTACTCTGAGGGGGCTGGCATGCTCACTGGCAGAAAGTAAGTAAGTTAAGCAGTAAATATGCACAGTATCAGGTGGTGATAGTGCGATGATATCAAAAATACAGCCAGGATGCAGACAGAGGGCACATAATTTCAGTCGCATGATTCACGACCCTCTGTAAGGAGGTACAGTGTGAGCACAGATAGAGCCGAGAGAGTCATTTCTACTTTTTATAACCAAGAAGACTGCTGTGATTCATCCTCTTGTAAATAAATCTCTGTGGATGCTTCTGATTATTTCTTAATATCTATTTCTGGTAGTGAACTTAATGAGTCAGATGGGTCAATGTTTTGAAGGTTCTGGAAATCACATACCAAAACTTCTCCGTATTGAGACTTCGTCTCATTAGAATTTTAAAAGGGGCACTTGATACAAAACTAAATTTTGAGGCCTTTTAAATATAGCTTTGAACTTTTTCAAACACTTGCCTATCTGGGGACTGTCAGAGCTTCTCTATGCTGAAAGTCCTAGCCAGCCTTTGTCACTTCCCACCCTCAACCCAAACCCCTACTGCCATTTTTTAATCCTAAAACTGTTTCTTAAGTTGTAGAACTTAGTGTGGGAAGGAACCTTGCTGATAATGAATGTATTCCATTTCCCCCTTATACAATTGGGAAGACGGAGGCCCAGAGATACAGCTGATTTGCAACAGAGCCTCATGATAGGTTTAGGGTCAAGTCAAGATCAAGTCTCAATCCCCAAATTCCTAGTCCTGCATCTAGCATCAGTGACAAATGAAGTGTGTACGCAGTGTTTGGGATGACAGGACTGAAGGCAGACGTTTAGAATAAGTACCCGTGGATGTGGCTTTCAGATTTACTTACCATAACTTGCACTAATTATATAATAAATGTAAAGAACAATGCTCACACAGTGTCAGCAACATTTAAATGTTTGTGAGAGGGGGATGGGGTGTCCTTGCTTTGGTGGTAGAGCCAGGGACATGTCCCAAACTAGATGTTAGGTCCCATGGGAAAGCATGTAGGTGAAGAATCATGGAATACAGTTTTAGAGCCTGCAGGCCTAGACAGAAGCTCTCAGCAGAGGGGCTGGAGGAAGGGTCACATGAGACCACCGTAGAATAGAGAACTTACTAAGGGGACAGCCAGAGAAAGCAGCCCAGCTGGAGGCCTCTGGGAGCCCAGGCTAGGGTCAGCTTTCATCAGCTGCCAGGCCTCTCCAGAGTGCCAGCTGCCCAGCCCAAAGGGCTTGGGCCACCCAGCCACATGAGAACTCCCTTATTCCCATCCGGCTCCTCTCTCTGGGCTTTGTTCCAGGCTGGGAGGGAAGCAGCAGCTAGTGCAGGGGAGGAGGTGAGCAGGGAGAGGTGAGGAAGAGGACAATTCCCTGCTTCCCAGCGCAGGCAGTCAGGGCAGGCAGTCAGGGCCGGGAGGAGGCCTACGGCTAACTCTGTTTCAGAGAGTTTTAACCATTACCTGGGACCTGGAATGGTAGGATCTGAACGGAGGGTAGTTTTGAGACAGAGAGCTTTTTAATTGCCTGACCTGTCCAAGTCACCAAGGAGAAAAAGTGAAGAATTCTGTCTGTACTAAATGGAATTTAAAGAAACAATCAAGCCAGAGCTGGTAATGTAGACCTATAATCCTGAGAGGCTGAGGCAGGAAGATTACAAAATTTGAGCCCAGCCTAAGGAACTTAGTGACTTAGCAAGATCTTGTCTTAAAATAAAAAATAAAGAAAGGGGCCAGGCATGTAGCTCAGTTTTGAAGGCCTCTGGTGCAACCTTCAGTACCCAAAACAAACAAACAACAAAACAAAAACAATGGGAGAGCCCATAAAACCTGGATCTGCCCCCACAGTTCTCCTGGGCAGATAGGAAATAGAAAGGTAGGAAGGTAGCTGGAGAGGCAGGTAGGTTGCCAGTACGAACAAGGTTGAATTCTTTTCACAATGTTCTTTTTATGCTTTTTCAGTGTGTTGGTTATGTGTGATTTTAACTGGATAGAAATTCCATCTGTGTTCTACACATGTAGTAAAGTTTCCTAAACAATCACTTGCCACTAACAGGACCCAATTTGATCCTATTCTCATGTACTCATAAGTGAAAAGAAATTTTTGAATTCCCTTTTAACTTTCATAATTCTGGTTGCATGCATGCAGATTTTATTTTCTACAATCTTTCACTCCATAGAGCCCTATCAATACACATTATTTAGGTTAATATTATCCAAAACGCAGCCTAAGTTCATCCTTGCAACCACTGGTCCCTAACATCCCCACACCACAGAAACTGACCTGATGTTTTCATGTTCCTGACACCATCCTCAACCCTCCACCAAAGGCCCACACAGATCACAGCTTGTTCTTTTGCCTAGTCACCATTAGGTGTGATGGGTGCCCTTTACACGCTGATACGTCAGTGGTGTGCTGGATGGACAAACTCAACAGCTGAAAAACACTTCCTACCCTTGAGGCACCCACCACTTCGGATCCTGTGATGCTACAGAAATGGCACTGTTGTCTCACCAAGTGACGAGGACAGTTATTTGTATTAAACACAAGCTGCTATGGGACAGCATGGTTTGAATGTTCTCACCAAACTCATGTTGAAATTTAAACTCTGTTGTGAGACAGTTAGAGGGTGGAAACATAATCTGACTGTGGTGTTTGGAGGTGAGACCTTTGGGAGATAATTAAGACTGAATGAGACAACCATGGTGAGGCACTCATGCATTGTGACTCTAGCTTTATGGAAGAGAGGTCTGGGCTAGGACATGCTGTCCTTCTCACTGCTAAGTTACCTAGTTGCCTATGCTGGGCTCAAACTTGCTATCCTCCTACTTCAGCCTCCCAAAGTACTGAAATTACAGGCATATGACACCACACCCAGCACAGCACAGCAAATGTGATACTATAGTAAGTTGGATGCATGCATTCAGAAGAATTTTGATACATAATGAGTTTGAATTATCTTTCAAGCATTATTATAGGTTGAATTGGATCCCAGGTCTCCTTCCACAAAAGATGATTTCAAATAACAATCTCTAATTTCTAAGAACATAACATTATTTGGAAATAGGGTACTTGCAGATGTAATAATCTAAGATGGGTCATACTGTACCTAGTAATCTAATGATTTAGATTTTAATATGATTTAACTTAATATGACTTGTGTCCTTGTAAGAAAATGGTCATGTGATAATGAGACAGAGATTAGAGTTGCATTTATGAAACGAGAAACCCCAAGGATCCCAGAAAATCTCAGAATCTAAGAGAGACAAGAAAGGATCTGCCTTACATTTTTTCCAAAAGAGCATGGCCCTGTTGACATCCTGATTTCAGACTTCTGGCTTCTAGAACCGTATGCAAATACATTTCTATGATTTTAAGCCACCTAATTTGTGGTATCAACACTTGGTGAGAACAGCTATAGGAACTGCTACAGCCCTTCAGGCAGAGCTGTTGTGGGTGAGACCTGGAGGAGATTGGGTTGGTCTTTCTGCAAAAGCCCAAAGAAGGAACACTGAGGAACATAGGGCATTCTGGGGCATGTGCTGGAGGAGATTTATTCCGCTCAGGAGTGGAGAACAGGAAAGAAGTTTGGAGAGAAAAATGGCACAATGAAAGTAACATTTGAAAAGGGCTTTGGAGAATAACTAATAATCTTTCCCTCTCCCAGGTAATGGTAAATTCCTACTCACAATTAACAAGTATGTATGGAGCACTTTTGTGTTGGGCTCTGTGCTAGGCACTTAGAATATAATGGTGAGTAAAACAGACATAGTCTCTATTCTCACGCCACTTACCATCTACTGGGGGGATAGACATTAATCAGATGGGCCCGAGCAGCCTATGTAAGTGCCCATCCTGGTGAACGGTCTGTCAGAAAATCACCAAGGGTTAAGAGAACATATTGCAAGGAATGTGTTCTAGCCTGGAGGCTACAACTGGCTTGAGAGGAAGTGATGTGTGAGCAGGAGTCTGAAGCGGAAGAGAGACTCGGAGTGAAGAAGGAAAAGGAGGAGAAACCATACAGCCAAGGCTCTGAAGTGGGGAGTAGAGTATCTGTTCAGACGTGGGGGTCAGAAAGACAATATCACGGCAAGACAGCAGGCAGGAGGAGCTGGGCACTCAAGAACGGAGGAGTCCTGTTGTGAACAGCCTTGAAGGGCGTAGTCACTAATCCATGAACAATAGATGAAAGAAAAGCCAGTAAGTGAATATCAGCGAGAGTGGAGAGAGATGGGAGTAGGAGCGTAGGTGTGTGTGTGTGTGTGTGTGTGTGTGTGTGTGTGTGTGTGTGTGTATCACCCACACGAGAATTGGTGGAAAAGGCTACAATGGAAATGTCTTAGTTATTTTTTCATTACTGGGACAGAATATTTGACATCCACAATTGAAGGAAGGATAGCTCACAGTTTCAATCCATTCATGGGTGGCCGGCAATGGTGGAAGCACATGGCAGAAGCCTAGCTAGAAGAGCAGCTGTTCCCAGTGTGGCAGGAGCCAAGCAATTGAGGAAGGATGGAACCAGCACATGTCCTTCCAGGTCATCAGGGCATGCCCCGGCGATCCTCACTACCAGGTCAAGTCTGCAGTGTTCTGCCCCTTTTGGCCAGGCCTTACCTCTTGATAGCACGTGGTTCCACAGGTACTCCAGAGCATCCAAATGCATCAGTCTTTCAGGGGAGGTTACAGATCCAAACCATAATGGGATGTAAACCTCACAACTGAAACATCATTTCGTTGACCTCACCAGAGAAGACAGCAGCTTGCACCCAGATGGTAGCTGCAGAAACAGTGAATTCAAGAAGTACTTCTCAAGGCACTCAAAGGAGGCAAAATGACACAATAAATTAAGTCATTATCTGTACTATAGCTAGTCCATACTTTTACATATATTGAGACTGTGAAACTTCTTTCTGAAAAGATAAAATATCTTGACTTTTCACAGTGGAGATGTCATCGACAAAGAGGAAATGGTTAAACTTTTTTCTGGAGACACGATGAGACTCTCATGAGTTGAGAAAGGGAGGCCACAGAAGACAGAACAAGAGGTCAGACCCACAAAGGCATTCACAGGTCACGGAGGGCCTAAGGCCAGGACCTATCTGAAGAAAGGGCATTTCTGGCTCCCCTTTCTGCCAGTCAGTGAGCTTCTCATCTGGTATCGTTCAAAAGTCATGACCCAAAGGCTACAGGAATGGCACAGCAGTTAAAGCACTTGCCTTCTCAATGCAAGTCCCTGAGTTCAATTTCCCAGCATCACATAAAGCCAGGATATTGGTACATGCCTGTAATCCCAGTACTCAGGAGGCTGAGGCAGGAGGATTGTCATGAGTCCAAGGCCAGCCTGGGATACTTAGTGAGTTCAGGATCAACCTGGGCTACAGAGCAGAACCTTGGCTCAAAAAAAAAAAAAAAAATCATGACCCAAGCTGGAGGAATAGCACAGCAGTTAAAGCACTTGCCTATCAAGCACAAGGCTCTGGCTTTGATCCCCTTAGCACCACATAAACCAGGATTATAGGCATAAACCTATAATCCCAGCACTCAGGAGGTTTAGGCCGGAGAATCGCTGTAAATTCAAGATCAGCCTGGACCACATATCGAGACCCTGTCTCAAAACAAACAAAATATCATGACCCTGTGTTCAGAGGAGCCTAACATACAATTGTGCTCTTCTGAAGTTCCCTGCAAAACAGTGTCATTGTTACCCAAAATGTTTTAAAGCTTCTATAGTCAGATTTTTCTCCTCAGTTGCATGTAACTTCCTACATGAGGATAAGAATGGAGACTGGAGACTGTGTTTTTGCATTCACCAGCAGATACTCCTCTTCCCAGGGGCGGGGCTCAAGCCTGATATTTTCCTAAGCTTCATGGTCCCAGCTCTGGAAGGAAGACCAAGCCATGGTTAGTCCTGGGTGCCAGGACACTTGACACATGCTTGCCGCTGGGAGTCGCTGTGTTCAGATTGCTCACTCATTTGGGCACCACATTAGGCTCTCGTGCTGTGCTAGGTGCGTCTCGTTCACTCCCTTCCCCCTGGTGCCGAGGCACACCAAAGTCAGGGAGTGCGAGGCGCCTATCTGGCCATCACTGAGCACCTGGACTTACACCGGACAGGCTCTGAAGTACTTGGGCAATTGCTTACCTTCTTCCTATTGGCCCCTGCAGATTTCATTTAAAATCAGTGTTTTCATTTTGATTAACCAAGCAACAAGAATTATTTGTACAACAAATTACTCAATGTGTCTAATACCATATTCTTGTTAATGCCCAAATTCCAGTGACTCTGAGGACCCCTTGCCAAACAGCAGAACTGAGCCCTCTTTTAAAACCTTTTCTTTTTTCTTTTTTCCAAAGGGATGTCAGCCTTTAGTCAGAGCTATCACACAGCAACCTCTGCTTCTTTCTTTGTCTACAGGAAGATGTCCCCATTGAAGCGCAGCTGATACACTATGGCCATGAATGACAGTGCCAGTAGTGATCCCACCTCGACCCTGGGCTATCTCTAGTCACTTGGGTTCTCAATCAGGGTTGCTCATACTCAGGGTTTCCCAAAGTCTTCCACCAGAACAGCTCCCCTAGCTGCCCTCTGTGTCCCTTTCCCACCACCCACAGCTTCAAGGAGGAGAGATTCTACTTCAGGTCACAGTCTCAAAGGTCTCATCTGTGCACTGTGGGCTGGTCCCAGGCAAAACCGGCAGTGGCAGAGGAAGCCGCTCATGTCATGGCAGCCAAGGAGCAAAGAGGGACTAAGGGGCTAGACCTCAATCCCAGGGACCCACACCTCTAACCAGCCCCACCTCCCAACAGCACAGGAAATCCTCAATAGATCCATCACGTGATGAGCATGTGCCCAGGATCCAGTTGCCTTCCAAACACATGACACATTGAGAGGACCTTTTAGGTTTAAGCCGTAGCAAGCCCCCAGCCCTGACTCTTCTACGTGAAAACTCACACTGGGTTCCAAGTGGGTGGAGGACAAGGACCTGGACAACCCACTGTCTCTGTTGTCATCCATCTGTAGGGCGCCTTGCACCCCAGTTCTAGCTCTCACTTGCCACACAAACCCTGGGCATATTTATGATACCCAAAGAATCATAAGGGGAGCATCAGTTATTATTTGACTACTTTATTTTTTCTTTGTATTTTTATTTGAATACGTAGGCTTTGCAAATTCATTTACATGCTGATTACATACAACTTGGGGTATTTGTACATATCCCTTTTCTTTCCCTTCCATGTCCACCTCTCTTCCATCCCCAGTGTCACCTTTTCCAAGCAGGCTAGCTCCCTCTTTCCTGCCTCTCTCTTACATGAAGTCCTTTTTGGCAATCTCATATAAGATACTCAGTCTTTTGTGACTGGCCCATTTCACTGTGCATTATTGACTCAAGATGCCGCCATTTTCTTACAAATGCTTTATAGACAGTCTTTTTATAGCAGCATATTTTTCCATTGTATACATATACCAAATTCTCTTTATCCATTCATCTGTTGATGGACATATCAGCTTCTTCCAAGATTTAGCTGTTATAAGTTGTGCAGCTATGAATATGCATATGTCTCTACGACATGTTCTTTTGGAAGATACCCAGGAGAACTGTTGCTGGGTCAGATGGGATTTAAATATTCCACTTTCTAAGGAACTTTCCCACTGCTTTCAATAGTGGTTATACCAGTTTGCAATCCCACCAACTGTAGAAGGGTTCCTTTTTCCCAAGATTCTTGCTCACATTTTTTTTGAGATCTTGATGAATATCATTCTCACTGGAGTGAGATGGAATCTCAGTGATGTTTTGATTTGCATTTCTTTGATGTCCAAAGATATTACTGCTTTAACCAATAGCACCACAGGCTCTACCCTGCCTGATCCATAGCTCCAATGCACAGAGAAATGTAAATACAAATTAGCATATACATACACACTATTCATATACATATCAGCATATTCACATACATTAGCATATATATAAAACCAATTTTATGATCATTATGACTTTCTGAGTATGTGAGGATATTTCTCATTTTTTGTTTACTGAGATTACTTTCTCATTTTTGTTTTTGCCATCATTTTGTAAAGTTTTACAACAATATATACTTTATCATGTAATACTTTCATTTAAAAATAACATCGTTGTCTGTGTTGACATTAGGCTTGGAACTGGAAAGCCTGACATTTATTTTGACCTTCCATTTGCATGTTCTTGTATTTTGTATCTCACCCTAATGGGAAGCTGGTGCAAGCCAATGTTTGGGCGCCCTACCTCCTGTGTGCTGGGTGCAGAGACCTCGCATCCGTCCCCACAGTCTGGGCAGACACTATCTTCATCGCATTTAGGAAGAGAGACCAAGTTTCAGATGATACAAGGTACAAGGCAGCATGTGACGAACGCCGCACAGTCATTTCTGCCCGAGCCAAGAGCCCTAGAACCTTTCTTGCTGAGAGCACCGAGGGAGGGCCCTAGGGGGGACTTCCGAAGTACTAGCCAGCTAGACTCCTCTCTCTCTGGGAAACGTCTTTCCTCTTCTTCCAAACACCTACATCCAGGAAGTACAAAAAAGCTGGCCCTCTCTGGGCCCTCTCCCACCCTGCGTTTGCATGCTCTTGCCCGGAGCCCGCAAAGCTCAGCCAGCCGCGCTCAGAGTGGCTGCAGGCCCACCCCATCCACCCCACCTAACCTCCTGCAGGAGCTTAAGCCGACAGGCCGTCTTGGTATAGAGGAAGGAAAAAACCACAAGCAGCTGCTGCCTAATTGGCATTCTAAACAGCTAGAGGCTGGCCGCGCAGCAATGAGTTAAACAAGCTTTTCTCCCCCTGCAGGGTGGAGCGCAGGCTCCACGTCCCCACCCGAGTCACACCCTAGCTACAGCTATTTATAATGTCCAAATGCCAGATGGAACCTGCCAGGGGAAACAGGGCTGGACAGGAAGCCTGAGAAGCCCAGCTCTCCCCGGGAGCAGACCCAGGCCCAGAGGGCGCCGCGGGGCTGTGGGGGCCAGGCACAGGAAGAGGGCTCCCTCGGGGCTAGAGAGCTCCAGGGAAGAGCACAGGGGGGCGCTCCGCCGCACAGGGCCGGGTGCTAGGCCAGACTGACTGCTGTGTCAGACCGGGACCAGCCTGGAGTGGCAGAGTTCCGGGCGCTGCGAGGGGAGGGCAGATCCGCAGGGCCGGCGGGCAGGTGTGGAGCTGGCTAGGGCGCCCCCGGGCCGGTTAGAAAGTGGGGAAGGGTGGCTCGTGGTGGTCTGGAATGTGTCCAGGGACATGGGAGCAAGTTCTAACTTCCTCTGGGACCCTATGTGGCCCTACGCCTGCTAGCGGTCACTCGGAGACGCTGTTGCTTTATCTGCAAAATGTGGGCTGTCACCTCACCGAGCTGGGTGGTGTTTGTGCGAACAGTGCGCAGGAGGCGCGCGGCAGCTCCGCAGTGTGCGGGGGCTCGGTGCTGCTCCCAGAAGGCCTCTCCTCAGCCACTCTGCACCGGCGACTTGCAAGAAAAAAACCGGGTCCCTTCCTCCTGGCCGGCCCGGGAGCGTGGGGACAGACCACCTTTCTCTTCCTACCCCGGTCCCCACTGTGCCCATACGCAACGGCAGAACGAAAGACTGGCCGGAAGGGACAATTCATGGGAAGCAGGAACCTGACAAAATCCCACTCACATCCTGCCGCCTGGGCTGCCGCCCAGGCTGGTGGGTCTGCTGGGGAGTTAAAACTATGTCTCCCCAAACAAACGCCCAGAAACCTCCCGTCTCAACCCACAACCAGACCCTCCCCTCCTGCCAGCCTAGACCTTTCCGGACCCGGATCGTGCTGGCGTTTCTTTCAGCCCTCCTACCGTAAGGGCACCCTACAGAAATACGAGATTCTGTACAGGTTCCTTTGACTCTACTAGCCACCTAAATAGAAGAATTTAAAAGGTGAAATTAAGTTCAATATTCTATTTAACACAGCCCTGGCAGACGGCGTCAAGGCAAACCCGGCTCAGGAGACAATCTGCCTTCTTTTTATGAGAAGGGCACAACACCTGACCAGGGTGGGGTTCGAGAGCGGTGCATTTCCTCCGCTGCCGCCTGAGGCCCAGGGCTGCACTGCCGGGCTGAGCAGCCCCAGAGCCGTCGTGTGGCTTGCCCCGCCTCACGCGGGGGGCTCTAGCGCCCTGCTTGAGGCTCTCTGCTCTGGGATTCCGATGTCAGGACGTGGAGGAGGCGGCAGGAACAGTTCGATGGCAGGTCCGTCCGAGGGAAAGACCGCCATCTAACAGCCAGGCGAGGATAGGTGGGATCCAGGCTCAAATAACCGCATGGTGCTTCCCTCTGGGCCCCTAGCCAGCTTCTTCCAGGGACTTGGGTACTCTTGGGGTGGCGGTGTATGATGGGTATTGTGAAGAAACCAACCAACAAAGCGTTTTCTTTCCTACCCTCCTCCTAACCAGAGAACTGCAGACAGCTTTGCCTTGAGATCCCTCGGTGGGAGACTCACTATCGGCCTTCCTCTTGGTTCCCGCAGCTGCGGCCAGGCTTTCCAGAGGCAGCTTCCAGGGCAGGGACTGGATGGGGAAGAAGAAGGAAGGGACGGTGCTAGGAAGCCTCGGGCAACGGGAAAACTTTGGTTCCTAAAGTGTCTGCATTACTTTGGGCCTTTGAAGGCGCAGTGGGCGTCTGCAAAGGAGAAATAGTTTCCAAACAAGTCGCAGGGTGATCTTAGGACCTGAGCGCGGTTAGATCCCACCCTCCCATGCACACAGCGGCACTTCCTGGCTGGGAAGGTGTTTGCGTTGGCAGCACCGGCCTCCTCACCGAGCCACAGGGCGAGGCCCTCTGCCTCTGCAGAGAATGCTGGCGTTTCTGGCAAACCCCGGAAAGGGCCTAGATGTGACTTTGTGGCTGGTGTTTGCCCATCCTAAAGCACTGACTTGGAGGTTTCCCAAGCCCAGATTTGGCTGGGTTTTTCCGGGCGACTCATTCGTCTCTTGGCTGCCCACTGTACAGATGGCCAAGCTACTGACCAGGAGGACCTGGATCTTGGGAGTTAGAGAAATCACCACTTCTGCTGTAGGGAGGTCTATGGGGACAGCCTGGACCAACTGGCCTTTTCTGGCCAACCACTTGTAAGTGGAGCCCTGGCCTGGGGGAACTAGTCATCTGGAAACTGAGTCAAGCAAACTCCTAAGTCCTCCCCAGTTGTCTGGACTACTAGTATGTCCTGGCAGAAAAGGGCCGCAGGGATGTGTTACCCCAGAAGATGTAATCTCAGGGAGGCTGCTTTAGTGATTTGCCTTCTTTATGCCATAAAAAAATCAAAAATTAAAATGCTGATGAAATAAGGTTCTTCTGACAACTATTTTTTTTTTCTGGTTAACAGGAAACTCATTTTGTGGTAGCCAGTGATGCTGAAAATCTGTCTCATGGACCAGTGCTGGGGCCTGCTTTTAATCATTCAGGACCCTGCTGAGCTGCAGGGCACTGTGATCCAGATGGCACAGGGTGTCAACGTCCAGCACACAAGCCACAGAGTCCAACCTGAGTCCGGGTCTGACGCTGGCTGGAGTGTCCTGTTTCTGGTTGGCTCTAGCCAGTCTTTTTACATGAGCTCATTTTGTCACCATGTGCCCCCTTTACCTAAAATTGAAGTGTAAAAATTTGAGACTCCAAGTTAATAGGGTCTCTTGAAGCATGGCTCTAGTTGGAGCAGAATGGTTCTGGCTCTCACACAGGACCTGACCACATTCTGCCTATGGGATGACATTAGCGTCTCTTGGCAAGGGCGCTTCCATTGGGATCCATGTGAAGTCAGAGCAATTTCAGTTATTTCTGTAGTATGTGATTGCCTGGGTTATTTATAAGAACTGTCCATAGGGACTGAGCTTTTCTTGTGTCTGGAGCCACCAGCACGATCACAATTATGAAATGTTTATTTTCTTATATCAGCTTAAGCTGATAAGGCACTTTTAAAGCCATTAAAGCATCTTGTAAGTCAAGACAGTTTAGATATTATAATTTTTTTCTGGTGGGAGCAAAATCAGATACATCTGTGGCCTCTCCCTTGGATGAGCTATAGCATCAAATGGGTGTGGCTGTCACAGAGCTCTACTGAGAAGCGAGGTCCCCACATGAGAAAGGCGACTGCCAGCCTTTGTTTCTCCTGGCTGCTGCCCCAACTGGGAAGATTAGCCCAAGAAACCTGGGGAGATGAGGTCACTACAGGGAGACAGAGGGACCCGTGATGAATGTTCCAGGCCACAGGACCTACTCTGCAACCACACTGGACATAAGGAACCAAAGAAAATACCCCTTATAGTGAGGGTTGAACAGGTTCAGGGATTTAAAAGCTTAAGCACAAATGTAGTTGAAGGACAATACGGCTGTGCCCATCAGAGATGAAAGACACAACTTCACTTCAATATTTGAGCTTCCTTTATGTGCAGGTGCTCTTGCTGGATATAATTTGAGGAAAACAGGCCTCACCCTCCCTAATCTTACTTTCCTGTGGTAGAGACAGACATACATGCAAACAGAAATGGAATAGCTGTCAGAGAGCAGTCAGAAACATGAACAGAAAAAGATGCAGGGCAGGAGTGGGTGGGAGGGGTTACCTGTTAGACCAGATGGTCAGGAGTAATTGTGGCTGAGGGCAGCGGGAAGTGACCATCTCAGGTAGGAGGATATGGCCTGAGGGACTTTGGTTTTGGTCTTACAGGTTTCTGCTCTGTAGTTTGAGTTTTAGCATACGTATGTAACATTTAAGAGTTGATCAAAAATATTTTAATTTAAAAATTTATTACAACTAGAGACAAACTGCCATTAAACCCCTCATTTTGAACACAATCCCATTGTTCTTGCCACTTAAGTAGTTCTGGAATTCTCTTCAGATGGCATGATCAAAAATCCAGTGAATGTTTCTGCTGAGTGCCACCAGAACACTGTTGAGAACACTGCCATGTGCCCTCATATTCGCAGGAACTGTCACCATGTGATTCATACCATTTTTTATATAAATACTTCCAATAACTGCATAAAGATTCTTAAGATCTCAGGTGTTTCCTACTATTTATTAGCAAAGAGGGCCCAATCCTGTAGTGATGAGCTAGATGCAGGTAGCCATACTGCTTTGTTTGGCTAGGACAATATTTAGGTGTTGCTATATTTTACTGCTTTAGAACAACAAGGACAAGTGTAAGGTTTTAGATTAAAATCCAAATTCCTTTCTTCTGTTTAGAAACAAAGATTCAGAAGGAGGTCATTCCAACCAGAAAGAGCACTGCAAAGTCTCCATGGAGTTGAGACTGAGATTTTGACATAGCAGCATCACCTGGGATGTGCTGTTCTCCTCTACTGGTCAGCTGGAAAGTCTGGCATCACATTTCCCCTTGTCTTGTCACGTTCTTCTTTGGTGACAGCACCAACACCAAAGCTCAGTTGCCGTTTTTAAGCTTTCTGTTGCTGTAACCAGAAACCAGAGAAAATCAGCCTAGAGATGGAGATTTAACTTGGCTCACAGTTTCAGAGGTTTTATTCCACGCTTGGCTTGTTCCATTGCTACAGGCCTACCGTGAGACAACCTCATGGCAGAGATCGTGGTGGAGCAAAGATGTCTACCTGTGGCAGGTAGGAAGCAGAGAGAAAGGGAAGGAGCTGGAGTCAGAGAGGAAAGGACGAGTGTCAAGGCAGACCTCTCAAAGACAAGCCTCCAGTGACCTACTCCCTCTACTCCCTGGTCACCCATTTGTCTGTGAATCTGCAATGTGTGTTGTCAACGATGACGCAGGTCCTTTCAGGATGCCATCACTTCTCTAGGCCTCACGTCTCAACACTACTGCACTGAGGACCAAACCTTCACACGTGAGTCTTTTGGACATTCCAGATTGAAAGCATAAGGCCGTTTCACTGTGTCCTCAAAAGTATGGGGGAAAAGGATTAAAGAAATAGGCATAAAAATGGTGGGGAAACATGTAAACTAGTCTATTTCATTTAAGAATATCCAGGCTTTTTTCCCATTTGCATTTTCTTTCTTTTATTAAGAACTGTATGAGTCTGGGATACTAGAGCTAGTGATTTGAAAATCAACAATATGTTGCGTTAAGGGACACGACTGTGATTGTTTTACCATGCATACATGTCTTACTTTTTCATTGCTGGGACAGAATACTCAACATCTACAGTTTAAGAGAGGAAAAATTTATGTTAGCTCATAATTTCAGAAGGTCTCTGTCCATTCATGAGTGGCCGGCAGTGGTAAGAAGGGTCTGGTGGAGAACAGCCGCTGTGGCATTGAAAGGAGAAGAATCAGGGACCCTCAGAAGAAACCAGGACAATTGTATAGATCACACACCTATAGCAGGTCAGTGCCTATAGTCCACCTCTCTGATCAGGTCCCACCTCCTAACAGAAGAAGAAATCTATAGACGATCCACAACATGCACATACATGAGGTTTCTGAGGGCCATTCCTGATCCAAATCACAGCAATACTTACGTATCCTTATATGTTACCTCAAACACATACAACTTTAAATTGTGATCAGTGCCTCAATGAAGTTGAAAAAGTTCAAGAATATGCCCTGAAATTGTCTCCCGGAGGCTGTGGCTTCTATGGCCATACCACCCTGAGCCCACCGAACCTCAAAATTGTCTTTTGGAAAACAAAATAAATCTAGAAATAAAGAAGAATGAAAGCCCCATAAACTGTCTTTGTCTCTCTGGTTTATATCCACCTGTGTCATATGAGTGACACGCAGGTTTGCCAGGAGTCACAGGATAGAGAATATTTATGCTACTTTGGGACACATATTCACCCCTGGAATCCCACTTCCCACCTTCGTCCTTAGCTGGTCAGCACTGCAGACCGTGGCAAGGGTCTCTCCCAGCTTCACTGCCTGCTCTTCTTCCCGCCCTGTGTTCCTGTGTTGAGGCAGATTCTTCTTGCTCACTTGCCCTTGCTCCTGGTGGGGTGGGAGAGTGGGTACAATGGGTGTGATGAGTGTCAAAATTTAACACCGGATGACTGCTCATTTTTAATCTTCATTATTTATCTCAAAGATGCTCAGGCAAACAGAGCTCTTAGTGACTTGTCAAAAATACTGAAAACTGAATAATCCTAACATTCCACACTTGCTAGCCACTCACTTGTCTACTAGTTTACATGAGCTAATAGCCACCTGAGTTGCCTAGAACATTGCCTACATATGGTAACAGCTATCTGTTGTTGTTTTATCTGTTAGTGTATCTTTATGCACGACTGAATATTTCTCACTGCTGAGTGGTCTCTCGATTTACTCAAAATTTCAATACCATGAATTGGAACAAAGAGACAGACAAGTAGCACGGCCTGTAAAACACAGAGGTCTTCACGGGGAAAGTAAGAGTAAGACCCCAGATTGCTTACCCAGGTGTCTCCCATTCCACACTTGACCAGTGGAACTCTCCCCTCTAAACAGGGGTTCTTAAATGTTAGCACACATCAAAATCGCCTGGAGGACTTGTTAAAAAAAAGAAAGTGTCACCTCCACCCTACCAAGTTTCTGAATTAATACATTGGAAGAGAGCCAATGAATGCATTTCTAACAAGTTTCAGCAGACACTGATACCACTGGTCAGAATCTATGCTCTGATACCAGCTGCCCTACTGGTGACTTTGGAACTTGAAATGTGAAGTGCATCTTGTTCAAATCAGGTCACCGGTCCAGCCTATCAGCACGCTCACCCTGTTCAGCTTGTCAACTATGGCCAAGGTCTTGTCATTCAATGCGTTTGGCTGGAGGCATCCATGCTTCTGAGGGTCATACTCCTAGGCCTGCAGACAGGTCCCTGATAAAAGTGTGCACCCAGCTGAATAAGAACCCACAAAATGTATTGGCTCTTAAATTTAAAACCCAGGTCAGGCAATTAAACTCCTAGCTCTTAGGTTCCGATTATTGATCATAGCAATAGTTTTCAGTCTTCTAAACTTTAAAATCAGTGAGTTAAAAAAAAAATAAATAAAACCCAATACCTAGGTTCCTCTGTTAGGAGTTTAGGAGTCTGAGATGATTAGCCTGGAGTTTCCGCAGACATGGGTCCTTTAAAAAATCTCTCTGGGAGTGATTCAATTGTGCAACTGGGATGAAAACTGCCATTTAGAGTTTCACTAGTTTAACCCATTAAATTAATCCAACTGAACTGTTCCTCTCACCATGTTACTTTGTTTAAATAAACTTTACTTACGCTATTTTAAGAAAGGTGGCCAAAAGCTTTGCTGACATCAAGGTATGCTTTCCTACAGCTTCCCATCTTTATTTGGTCATGATACTTTCAGAAAACTATGTTGGTCTAGAACGACACGATCTTAGGGACTCATAATGATTCTGAAGATCACTTTATTTTAAATGTTTACAATCTGTGGAGGAGTTTTGCCTGGGGTAGATTTCAAGCTCACAGAGCTGGATCCATTGAGTTTATGGCATGATGAGGTAATGATAACTAACATTTATTGTTTGTTAACTTGATGTCAGCTAAAGAGTTCAGTGCTTCTCATAAATATTCCCACAATAATCTTGCAAAATAGCCAGCATAATTTCCATTTTACAGACAAAGAATCAGGATTGAATTCCTCTTGACTCCAGGGCCTGTGCTTAAAAACCACTGCATGTTGCCTGTATTTAGAGTTGCCAGGTTTCATCTGTTCCTCAAGTATCTTAAGGGCATTAAGAATTGGAAGAGGGTCAATATGAATCACGGGTCAGAATCAAATGCCTACACATTGACTAATAAGAAGGCCACCAATTTGACAATGAATGTTTTGGAAATGTCAAGACAAAAAACAGAATCATCTGTTCAACCGCACAGTTGACACCGAATTAAAGCAAACATCGCTCTGGACAAGGACTTGCGTAGTTATAGGGGGCTTCTTAAAGTAGGCACCAAAAAATAAGAACACCACGATACACACAGATAAGGTTTTCACAGGGCTTTGTGAGCCAGTGCACCTCTTGCACTTCCTTCCTTATCAAAGGAACTAGGAATTGTGGCCGGCTCCATAATCTCTAAAGATTTCACGCTCCCATTTACAGTACCTCTTTCCACCACTCTCAATTTGCTCCCAAAGGCAATTGCTCCCTTTAGCAACTTTCTTTTGCTCTCATTTTTCAGTATCCTGGAATGTAATTTGAATAGTCTGTATTTACTTTTGGGATGTTTCACAAACTCTTTTTACACTGCCATGCCACAAAATTGCAGCTAACTTTTCTCTCAGCTAGTTTTCTTTTGCTGATCCATGTGGCATGAAGTTGGAAAGGTTGTGTCCTGGGTGTCTGTCAGATTGGCCAGTGAAGCTGTCTGAGAGACAACGGTCACTCCTTACCAGGCACCCCCCAGAATTTCTATTTCACCAACTTGGTCCTCTTTGCAGTTGACACTAAGCTCAGAATAGCAGATTCCCTTGTGTCCACAGAAATAGTCACTGGATCGAGCCAACAACTTATTTCTATTTATGGGACAATATAGTAATGGGAAACTATCTTGAAGCACGTTGGTGTTCTCTGGCCATCTGAAAAAGACACACTGTTAAGTGGGTGTCTTCGTCTGTGTGAGTTCCTTATGGGTAATTCATAAATAGAAACGTACTGCTCACAGTTTTGGAGGCTAGGATTCTACATTCAGGGGCCCCAGCAGGATGAGGGCCCTAGACTGTTTCTTCACAATGTGGAGGACAAGGCAGCTCCCTTGGGTCCGGCGCATGGCCACTTCCCTCAATGCCTAATACAATCACACTGGGTATTAGGATCCAATGGATGAATAGAGGACCAATATTCAGACTGAAGCAGAAAATAGATTTGTAGTTTTTGAAAGGATTTGGTACAAGACTCAAGCTGGGATAGAGTTAGAAAAAGAATCTTCTCTGATACTCTGCTCCCTAGAATACTCTCAACAGTTCTCCTGTTAGCTGGTTCCTTTGCTTAATCTTCCAGTCTCATTGGAATCCCAAGATTCTCAGTTGAACTTTCTCTGGCCACTCACTCCTACAGACAGGCCCCATCCTGTTCCTGAGTTGTACTAGTTTCAGTTACTATTCCTTGATAGATGAACAGCTCAAGGATGGTAGACACTGACCTTGTCATGCCAGGACCCAACATGAGGCTTGGCCTGGGGGGGCCTGCTAAGCATGCAGCAAAGAGGGAAACAGGCAGACAGCTATCACAGGACAATATGCCTGCAGCTATACCTAGGAGACAGGGAGGTCCAGCTCTACTGAGTGAAGACAGGGGGTGGGGGGACCCTAGAGTGGAGGAAGGAGAAAAAACTTTATCCTTCCTAATAACCAAGCCATTTAAGTGATTTGAGGGTACACACTGGGAGTGAAGCTGATGGTTGTGTATTTTCAAGGAAGGAAAACAGATCATGTTCTCCTTGGTAGAAAGTCCGGGAAGAACTGAGATGGGCAGAACTTGGCAGTAAATAGACCCCAAGCAAACTCACCTCACCTAGTATACCACATCACCATCTGTGTGGGTTCCCCATGACAGTTCCTCGGGACACTGAGAGGATTGAGAATCAAAGCCAAATTTAACAGGAATCAGAATCAGTTTTTTGAGGCTGGATGAGTGGTGCAGCGGTTAAAGTGCTTGCCTTGAAACCACAAGGCCCTGAGATCAATACCTCAGCACCATATAAAGCTGTGCATTGTGGCACGTGCCTGTAATCCTGGTACTTGGGAGGCTGAGGCAGGAGGACTGCATGAGTCCAACGCTAACCTGGGCTCCATAGTGAGTTCAGGACCAGCCTGAGCTACAAAGTGAGACCCTGTCTCCAAAAAAATAAAAAAAAGTTTTTCCTACACGTCAAAGAAATTAGAAATATAGTTACAAGGTTTGGAAAGAAATTTCTAGGACAGCAAGAAGGAGACCTGAAAACTAGTCAACACAGATCTAAATATGGAACACAAGTAAAAGCAGGAAAACGGTAGTCAGAAGAGTAAGGCAGTGCAGGCAAATCCACCTGGGCAGAGTGTGGCAAAGGTGCTGTTCCCTCCCAGGTCAGTTAGTCCTGGTCGCTACCCACAAGCTCCTGTGGGTGTGGGAAAGAGTGCTGCAGTAACCCTATTCACAGGATCTACTCCTGATACATACACCGTTCTGCTCCTGTCTGCTCCATTCAGCCCAGCACTTTATAGAGTCAGAACCACGAATCCCCTGCGGCTCTGCCAGAAAAGGCTGTGGTCGAGGCAGTGTGCCCACACAGGTGTGCACAGTTGAGCAGATGGCCATGCAGGGGAAAAGACCTGCAGCCTGGAACTCCTGCTTGCACCCGTGCCAGATTACCCAAACAAGCAGGCTCCGAGGGGGGCTGAGACCACAGGTTCAGGAGAAAGTGCTATGGGAGGGCTTTTCAGAAAACGCTGTTTGGAAGTGGCTCCAATGTTTAGGTCATGCGCTGGCAAAAACCATGTGAGGGTGTTACTCAAACTTGGAAACACTCTTAAGATCTGTTCAAAAGTTTCCAAATGGAGAGTTTCAGTATTTTAGGGACTTGGATAAAAAATAAAACTCTAACACATTTTGATTAGTTTGCACTGCTTGCCATCAGAGAAGACAGAAACTCACTAGCCAAATCTCAACAAATTAGTGGATAAAAATAAATAAATAATGAACATCATGACCTATGTGATACGATAGTGTTCCTCCTCTGTGTAGTTAACAGGTTTGGAAGCCACTTCATTTTCAGTTATGAGAGTGCACTAGAACCAACCACTAAATGAGGCTGAACTTGGAAAATGACATCTGAATTACAATATCATAGTCTTAAAACATTTAAAATAATTAAGTATTATTTTCCTTAAAAATACTGAATAGGGCAAGTGGTAGAGTACTTGCCTAGCATGTGAGAAGGCCTGGGTTTAATCCTATCATAAAAAAAAACCCAAAAAACAAAGAAACAAAAAACACTGGATAGCAACTTTATCCTCAACATTTTAAAACAATTTGTTTTATTCCATTCATTCTGCTTTATAACAGAACACTTGAGGTTTCCTAGTCATTCTAATAATCTCAAAGGATGACACCAAAAACCTACACAGCGGAAGGCTTACCTTCTACAAAGCCACAGTCAAACCTGTTGGTATTTTTCTTTTGAAAAGATTTCAATACAAAGATTTTTAATGACTAAAGATAAAAAAGCAATAAGGATCAAGAACAAACACTACATCCAATGAAAAAAGTCACTCTAATAGAGACGGGTCCTGTTGTAGTACTTCCCTACTTTAGAGACTTCACATATGGGCACTTGCTGGAGAGCCCCAGTTTTAACTCCTGGTAAATATACAAGAGCTACTTCTGGAGAAAACCTAACTTGGTCCCCTTATGCACAGATTACCCTTGCGGCAGGAAGGCTTTTCCTTCTTTATAAAATGATGTTATCAGAAATGGTTCCTAAGATTTAACTGGAATTGTTGTATGGTATCTGCTTGTGCTGGCTCATCTTGACTATCAACTTGATTGAGAAACACCCAGGAAATTATTAAAGCACATCTGCACACTTATAGGTGTGTCTGGGGATTTCCAGAGACCAAGGAATCATCAGCGAATGAAACTACTGATGAGCTCATAATGTGATGGAATTATTAGGAGGTAATGGGAAACTCAGGAGCAAGACCTAGTTGAAGGGGTCTTAGAGGGGGCATGGCCCTGGGTGAGGTGAGTAGCTTTCCTCCACCATGTCCTTCCGCCATGTCTGTACCTTGGAGCCAGCAGACCAAACCTCTTCTTTGTGTATGTCAAGTTCTTTGGCAACAGTGATGAGAAGCTGACCGATATATTAGCCCAGCAGGAGACTGGGAATTCTACTCCCATCCTGCAGTCAAGCCACACCGAACCTCTCCATCTCACTTAGCTCCTCCTGCACAAAAGTCAAGCAGAGTAGATTCTCCAGTATGCAGTAAACACAGCTTCTCTCGTTATCTAGTCCAAAATTATTTTAAGCCTGCCAAGCCCTTAAAACAATTTTAAGAGAGTATGACCTGTAAACTATTGTACAACATAGAACATTTCTGGGTATTAACTTACAGAATATTTAGTAACATCGGGCAGAAGGGAACAGATGAAGGGTGGGAGGAAGTCAAGGAAGCCTCTAGGGTCTCTATAGTTTTTCTTCCCCAAATTTGCATGCTCAGAGACAAAATCAATCTGTGAATCTGAATGATACGAATAACAGTATATAAAGGAAGGCCTTTACAAAATGACCCATTCATGCCATCATTCAAATTAGTTGGGTTCCAAAGTTTACTGTTGGAGTTTGTGCAATGTCAAATTGATTAATCCCAAACTACATTTTCAAGAATCCCTTTCCCTTGTGGTTCTAAGTCAGAACTGGCTCCAAGACTTTGCTAGTAGGAGCTTTGGAAAGCAAAAATAAAGTGAGAACAATTTCCCTTTGAAAATCATCATTTTCCAATGTGTTACTGGAGATGTCTAGCCACTTTCAACAACAACTCCTTCCTCCTCTGCTCCACCTTTAGCTCTACTTCCTGAATGCTGACTGAGGGCGGATCCTGATCCACACTAGACTCCTGGCTGTAGATCTACCAGGTGGTCATTATGGCACTGGCAGCTTCCTACAGAGCTTCATATGCCTTCTGTCAGGAGTGCCCTGCACCTAACTGTACTTTACTTCTCAGAGAGACTGGAGACTTTTCTTGATTTACACACTTTCTTGTGGACTCTCACTTTTCCAGTTCTCCACAGTTGGGTTTAGTCAAATTCCTGTAGCAAATCTAGTACCCCAGTGCTCTTTTCCTGACTTAATCAAATTCCCAAATGGACATCACTCGTGTTGGGATTGCAGACATGCGCCACCACACCCCATTTATGTGGTGTTAAGAGAAAAAACTTGCCAGGCCAGTGCTCTAACTGCTTGGCTATTTGTCTACCCCAGACATTGCTCTTCTATCTGCATATAACTTTTAAGAGGAACAAAGTATAATATTCACATCAGAGTCTCATGTATGTAATATGTAGAAATGTGCTGAGGGCTCACAACTCACATGTAACAGGCATAAACTGCATCAAATAAAAGATAACTTTGAAGTGCATGTGTGCACATGCATGTGTTAAGAAAAAAAAAACACAACATGAAACTTGGTTTAAAAATTTGCCTCTGAAAATCCTCACAATGACAATTTGTTTCAGTGTCTTCTTTACTTACTAAGTCACAGGCACATACTGTTTTCATCCTACCGCCACAGCGTGTGTCAACAGTGCTCTTGCCCAATGCAATCTTGTCACAGCACTCCCTATCACCTCCAACTAATACAGCTGGTCTCATCGGTGCCAACAATCACACCCTTTGTGGGCGTGTCACAACTTCACAAATGCTTGGATACTGAAATGAGAAAAAGAACCAAAACCCCGAATGATTTCACTGATGCACAGGTAACATTCACAATTAGAATCATAGTTGCTTAGGAGGCACTCCTTTACTCCAGGGCTGCAAAGCCAAAACCCACCGTTAAAAACAAAAACCAAATACATAAAAACATGGGCATGAATTATTTATTGACTTATTGCTTTCTTGTTTCTTAATGCAGTCATTTTTTTGAAGAATAGTAATAAGATGTTTAAAATTCAACATTATCAAACATTCAAATAGTAAAATACAATGTGGAAAGAAGCCCTCAAATGTTAACTCCTCTATGTTCTATCAGGTGGAAACACATGGGATAGTGGCTACTGGACCTATCACCGAGGTTAAAGATGGAACCACCATCCTCTGACCCAGGGAGCAGCAGGGAGGCTCAAATGCCAACCAACTGTTTAGGCACTAGGGGCAACATGTTGGTCTCCCTGTGAAATGGTTGGGAGATTTAGAATGACTCCAAGAATGGTGATCCCTCCTCTCATCCCAGGTTTAAAAGAGACCCCACCACCAAGACAGTCAAAAGAAACTCCTGTGATTACCATTAGCATGTAGAGACCAGAAATGATTCCACCGTCCTGGAGGTGGCCTGTGCCTGCACAGCTCTCTGATCCTTTGTGAGAAAACATCCCATTCTAGGAGCACTGAGGAGAGGCCTTATGCAGCAACCTGCCAAAGGCGGGGCAACTGTGAGCAGCATTTCGCTTGAAGGCACAGGGTTCTCATCATACTGAGAGAGGGGAAATCATTTTGAGCTGCGTCCAAACCACACCTCCTACCTCTGAGAGACTGTTGTCAGCTGCCATGTATCTTACTTCAAATTTAGCCTGGTCTTTTTTGCAAGAACCTCAGGCACTCCTAAAACTTTGGATGTGCCCTGCTTCTTCTGCAAGGAATCAGACTTATAAGAGGTCAAAACTCAAAGGATAAAATTCAGCTGCAATATATCATTTGACAAGCAAAAATAAATACAAAACTCTACAGTATGGATGTGAAACTATCACAAAGAAATAAATATCTTTAATCCTGCAATTGTAGACCACATGCTAGTAATACCTCACAGTCTGAAGCTGGTATTTTCGAATAACACATTTATCTATTCTGACTTTGATAAAAAAAAACAAGCAGAAATGTATAGAAACATTATAATTAAAAAAAAACAGACTTCCTTAAGTCTAAGAATAGTGATCAAGTTGACTTGACAGTGATCACGATATCCAATTTACTTAAGTAAGTCCCTTTCAGCCCTTCCTCATGGCTGGTCATCTTAGGTTTCCAAGACAATAGACAAGTCACCACACTTTGCCAGTGACACTGAACGGTGTGGTCACACATACCCTCTTTTAAAGGACAACAAACCCAACTTTCACTTGAGCGATCATCTTAATGCCCTTCCTGCTTCTGAAATTTCAGCATCATGAAGCCTGTTTACAGCACAGGGCTACTGAAAAAGGAATCTACAAGGCAACATAAAGGTGCATTCACTCATGTCCATGCTGTCTAATGCTACCACATACAGTAATCAGGACTGAATAAGGGACAAATTAGAGCCTAAAACAAAAATAACAAACACACTGGGAAATTCACCCTCCGAATTGCAAGTCTGAGTTCAAAAGAATCTACTCATTGGCAAGCCGGTTTCCTCCCTGAGAAGTTCACCTCGTACTCCACTTCTCCCTCCAGCATCTTCTGTCTCTTATGATTAAGGCCTGAACAGTGTTAGCAAGGTGTGCAAACTTGCTCTGGAACCATCAGTCACCCGTGCTCTCAGGCTGGGTGCAGTCAGGCTCCTGAGTGCCTGGCTCTGCAGACTTCCGCCGCAGTTCCTCGACCATCTGCAGCAAGGCGGCCCGCTCCAGCTCCAAGGCCAGGGAGGCCTGTTTCAGCTTGCTCTCGCTGGTCAGGAGCTTTTCTACTGTGGCTTCAAGGCTCTGGATCTTCCCATGTGCCACCTGCAGAATAAGAGGAGAAATGAGATGGCGCTGCCTGTGAAATTCGAGAGAGATTCGCTGTGCGCTGCATCATCCAGTTTTGAGAGTGTGCTGGGGCTGTTTTGGCAGAGATCATCCCAGGGTTAAGGATCAGTCTGGCCCCACAGGAAAATTTGCCCCAGTTCTCCTTGGCTGCAGCCTGGGCCCAGCTCTTATAAACACTTGGAGATACCCTGGCCTTACTGTCCCTGCTGGCGCTACTCTGGATGACAGAGGCTGAGATGTGGAGGGAATCTGACCTCCTGTTACCACCTCAGAGAGGACGGTGACGACATGGCCAAAATAAATTATTTAAGGAGAAGAAACAGAGTTCAAGGACACCCAGATACCTGCTATGCCAGGCCACTGAGATTAGGATCTTGACTGACTCATGCACAGCAGCCTGGTCTATTTTTACTAATGCATACATCTATATGCATAAATTGACTTTAGACAGTCAAAATGTGAAGGTCCAAGCACTAACAGCATTTTAACCAGCGGTTCTTCCTATTTTCCATAGACTAACAAGACATATGGGTATTTCTCCTGAACACAGAATGCCTGGAGAGACCAGAATATTTTGAAAGACTTCTATGCATTGTCTCAGTGACCAGTCGCCAGTGTCCTCATTCCACTCTAGAGGAGGAATGGGGCTCTCGGGCAGTTCACAGCACTGAGTACAAAATTAGCACTAGGTTTGGAGCACCTTCCAGATGCTTCTCTCTCCTTGGGGGTCCTCTCCAAGACACTAGGATAGGCTTCACTGGCAACTGGTGGTGGCTCTAATGATCTGAGGAGTTCTCTGAGAGCAATGCAGGAGCTCTAAGGTCAGGGTGATGTCCCAGGCCTGTGCCTGACCCTTAGCTCACTGCTGCATTCTGCAGCACTCTCGTCAGGAAGGGATGGTGCTACCTCATGAACTTAGCCCAGCTTTTTAGGTATTACCATGATTTTAGGAGAGAAAAAAACGATACACCTACTCCTTCTCATTTTTAGAACCAGGAAGAATTTTCTGAACAAGACAACTGTGTCCAACAGACAACCCCTCACTCAAAATCCAGCTTCAGCAGTGCCACCAGAATAACCGAGACAGAAGGGTAAAGGACTTGGGAGGTGCGGGTGACATCCTGGATGCACATCTCTATAGACAGTACTCTCCTCCTCAGGACCCACCCCGTTGTCAAGGTCAGCACCAGGCTCTACGTCACTACTCTGCAGTTTCGCTGCATTCTGAGGTGCACCATGCAGCTCAGTGAGTACTGAGCAATCTGCACATTTACTTAACAAACAGCTTAGAAATGAACTAATCTTTAATGGTTAATAGTGTAGATTAATGTGTTAATATAAAAAGTGTATGTGTGTTACTATTTGGAACTATCTGGCACATCTACAAATTGTCTTATATACTACTGGACAAATAGGTTAAAGAACCTTGTCTCCAATTTCTAGACATTTTTATGTATTTTGCAAAAGAATAAATCAGACTTTGGCATGTCCACCAACTACAGGGAAAAAAATAACCTTCTAGAGGGAAGAACTAGGCTCTTCATTATTTAAATTTCTGTGATTGCACCAAAGACTCACAAGTAAGGAACATATGTTCTCGCTTATCCCATCAGGCAGAATTTGCGTTACTCTCCTTCCTTAGTGTCTCTCTGTAGAGCTTGACTGCTTCTCTTGTGGCAATGAAAACTCCCGACTCTTAACTCTCATTACTCCAAGCACAGTTGCTGGCATTCAGCTGTTAGCGCTACAGCATCTGGGACCATGTTCCCTTCTGCGCTTGTCTTCTAAAAGGGCAAGTGCAGAAAGAGCCTCTCAGAAAGCTCTGGGACTGTCTGACCTTAGCAAGGATAATGTGTCTGCTCTATAATAAAAAGGACCGATTTTCCTGAAATACCTTTGATCCCAACTACAAACGGATCAGGGTGAGAAAGGTCTTCCGGTCATGGGAAAAGCCCGTCTGCCATTGCCTTTGGTGAGTTAATGAACTACCACGCACTATGGTTCAGGAAGCTGCTTTACAAATATGCTTTACCTGCAATTGTTCAAGAAGGTCAAGGTTCTGTTTACGTAAGCTGCTGTTGGTTTTCTCTAATTTATCCATTCTTTGGTTGTCACTGAGAGGAGAGGAATCAATAAGTTCTTCTTGAAGCACATGGTACTCAACTTCATAAGCTTGCAACTGTTTAGCAATGTCCATCTCGAACACCTGTTAGATACATAAAGGTCATCTGGCTCCAAAAATGAGAAAAATCTCATATATGCTTATGTGTTTGCACACTGCACTCCCACACGGACATGTGTACAACTCAGGATCATGTCAATGAGCAGCCATCACTGATGGCCGCCATGCTTAGTACCATGCTTGGTAACAGAACTGATAAACAGGAAACCTCTGCACTGATTAGGTAATACTTTAACTTAAAAAAGGGACATAAAAACCATGTGGAAATAATTCCAAGGTAACAGTAAGTACAGGTTTGAGACTCATCTTCCAAAGCCAAAATCTTTTAAAAAGATTTACAACAATTTATTTTCAGTTCTATAGACAAAGGGAGAAAAACACACACAAAAGAATCACAGCTTACTTGCACAGTCACCAAGTTGAAGTTTAACTATAACTCAGTTGGGTCTCCAAAGTTGCAAGAACAGTAATGGCACCTGGTTACCAATTCTTTGCACACAGATATGTAAAAGTGAGATAAAACCCAGGTGTCACCCACACGGGTGAGTGAATATGAAACAACGCCTGAGTCATCTTCCTTCCCACAATAGTAACAGTGATGGCAAAGCCACACATGTGAAACGCAACCTCAAAGTGCACAAGCGACTCAAGCGATGGCATCTGTACTGTCTCCTGGTAAGGAGACACAGGGTTTGTAGCTGCAGGGTCGGCTGAGGGTTGGGGTCAGAGACAGATGCCACTGCCCAACGCGAATCCTCTTTCCCATGATGCCTAGGGTAACTCCAGGGCTGGAGCTCAGTACAGGGGTGAGGTCTCAGCGGCATCTGAGAATGCAGTCAAACCGGGGTCATGTACTACCACAGCCTCCTAGATCAGAACACAGCATAGAGAATGAAGCTAGGCATCACAGGAGCAAAAACAGCCTCCCTGGTGCACTTCTTTATAAAAGAAACTCTAACCCAGTTACACGGGGAAGCCAGGGTGAATGGAGGGGCATGCCTACACTCCCAGGTTCTTGGGAGGCATTGGCAGGAGGACCGAAAGTTCAGGTCCAGCCTGGGCAACCTAGTGAGATTCTGATTCAAAAAGAAAATAAAAGCGTACAGGCTGACAATGGAAATCAGTTGTAGAATCACTACCCAACATGTGCAAAACCCTAGGTTCAGAGTCCAGGTAAGGAAAAAAAAAAATGGACCAGTGGCCAACTAGCTTTCCCTCATGGTACTTACCCCATGAGCCTTCAAACAAACCTGATATCAATTTTCAAGGGACTTTTTTTACTTTGTCACCGCTTTTTAAGATGAAGTTTTCAGCTTCTTGACTTTAAGTTTAATTGAGAGATTAAGACCAAATAGGTTCAAAAGTCATTGTGTGCCTAAAGCTAAAATACAATAAGCAGTATCTGTAGCACGTATGTATGTGGGGAGAAAAGAGACGGGGCTGAGGAGAGAGGGAGACAAGGGGAAGGGAGGGATGGAGACCGGCTGCCCGCAGGGAGCTGGTATCCTCTGGTACCGTAGGGTGGCTGCGGGAGCAGGGGGCCTGCCATCCCAATTTTACAGTGAAGGGAACTGGCTCACATGCTTTGAGCCAGCCTGGCAATCGGGGCATCTCTCTGAACAGCCTTGGCTACGTGGCCTAGCCTCTCCCAGTCTCAGGTCCCGGCCCGGCGTGGCGCTAACAACACACACCTTCTAGCACCCAGGTGAGCTGACAGGCGACTCCAGCTCCTCCCAGTACAGGGTGGGGTCTGGCCACCGGCCACCAACCCTCACATTTCCACCTGTGCCTCAGCAAAACTACAATGAATGCTGTATCATGGAAATTCTGAATAGCTCAAACACAGCCAAACAGGAAACCCGATATACTGTGGCACTGCACGTAATTATACATACGTGCTGAATTGATCTCTTCTTTTCATCCACAAAGATTTACTTATAACTCCTCCCCTAACCTGGAGAATGCAGCAACAAAGCCTCTGGCCTTTACACAGCTTGATGATCTGTTAAGGTTAAGGGCTCCTAGCTGTGACCACAGGTGCACCCTGCACCCTCCCCAGGCCTCTGGGAATCCCTAAGACGAATCCTCGGGTAATCATCTCGGATTAACTGCGTCGGTATCTCCTCCCTGCCGAACACGACAGCCCTTGATTGTGCAGTTAGCCCAGACTGTTCCCAAACCTGCAGTCTGTGGCAGGTGGTGAAGGAACTCTGGTCCCTTAGGCCAGCAGGATGGGGGACCCTGTCCTGGCACACTTAGAGGGCATGAACCATCCACTTTTGGTGCCAACCAGTGAGAGATCAAGAAGGCTTAAAAATAAAACCTAATTGTATAGTATATTATCACAAAGCGCAACTGGGGAACAGAAAAGAGGAATATTAAAACTGGGTGTGGGAAAACAAGGTTCACTTTGAGGTGTCTCACTTCTCGGGAAAGTGCAGCTCTCCCCAGCCCCACTCCCCACACACAGATGTGGGTAGAAAGGGATGGACTCAAGTGCCCAGCTCTGGCTGGGTCTCGTCTGAGCCAGGTTCCCTCAGCAAGCAGGGTCACTCCACAAAGCTGCCAGGCACCAGGCCCTCTGCGAAGGGACATTCTAATCTTCCGTGTTCTAGGTCCACTTTGAAATGATATCACCTGAGCTGTGGCTGCCAGGGACCTAGTGGACCCCCCTTATCTTGGCTCTATAGTTTCTCCTAGCTTTTCACTTGAGGTCCAGAATTGTGAGAGTGAAGAAAAGAGAGCATTCTTTTCTGCTTGTCAAAGCAAGGATTGCCCCTTTCCTTATTTTCAGCCTGTTTCCAAAAGATAAAACTTTTTTTTTTATTGTCGTTATTGAAGTGTCAGAACTATGTTAGGGGAAGGACGAAAGAAAAGAAAAATTTCCAGCACAACTTCCATCATCTTATTATATACTTCCTTTTAACCTTTATTTCTGTATTTTTTCATTGTAAATATAATGACCCAAAACCTCCTTTTACACTTTTTCACTAACACTTGGACCCTTTCCAAGTTACCCCTCTGTTCCTCACAGTCATAATCACAAATGGCTTCGTGGGATTCACCCAGTTTGACCAAAGCCGTATCAATTCATTCATCAATTGTCGGGCATCTTCTTACTGCCAAGTTTTTGTTATTACAAGTGACAACTGTGAGAGAGTATTCTATGCATATGGCTTTCCATATTTTGGATTACTTCCTAAAGATACATTCCAAGAACTGAGGTAATGAGTTAAAGGGTATGAATATTTACGAGCTCATGATACACATTGCCCAATTGCTTCCCAAGTGGGAATAATTAAACTACAAAGCCACCAGCAACATACAGAAACAGTACACCCTTAGCACTGCACACTGGCATTAAAAAATGCTAGTTTTTAAGCTCGCAGGTAGGGTATTACATGTAATGCAGACATTTAATTATGCATGAAGCTAAGTATTCTCCCACATATCTGTTTACTAGATGGCTCTCCTCTTCAGTGAGTTGTCTGTTTATGTTCTTGGCTCACTTGCTACTGGAAACTCAAGTGATTGTCTTTCTAGTCCATGGACGATGTACAAGAAAGCCATTAACTCTGGTGCCTTGTCAGGCGAGCCACACACTTTCGACCTTCCTAACCCGGGAGACCCTGCCCTGCAATTTGTTGGTCTCAGTGGCACACCAGGTATTGGCAACAAAGGGGCACATTGTGTTCAGAGGATTTAAAAACAACAGTAAAGCTGACTAAAAGCTGATCTGCTTTTCATTATCACCACATGTGAGCAACTCTAAACAATGCCAGGGGTAAAATGCTTCTCCCTCCTCTACCCCACCCTTTCGGTGGGGCATGGATGGGTCTTTCACAGAACTACTCACTTTCAACAGTGCCAACTGCCCAGAACAGAGGGCTTCCTGAGGGCAGAGCAGGCTTCCACCACACTGCCGTGAACACTGAACTGGTAGGACTCTGGTTCCCATCCTATAAGCTCAAAGGCAACACTGAATTGTTCTTGATAAAGCAGCCCACAGCAGAGCTTCTATGTCGTCCTCTGGATGTGCACTCCTTGAGGAGCTTGTAAAAATGCAGGTTACGATTCAATAGGTCTGGGGTGCTGCACTGTATTTTTAACAAGTTCCTACACGATCTGATGAGGTCACTGATCTCATAAAGGATACTGAAGTTATTGGTCCAGCCTTGCAAAGCTGCCCTTTGATTCTGAGCCCTCAGAGCCACACAGCAGTCACTTTGACAATACTACAACACCTCAAATCAAAAGGACAGAGAACACAGTATTAAGATGCAAGTAAAATGGCATTATACTTCAGACCTTTCCTCTAAAACTAATCATTCCCAGAAGGCCTTCATAGTTTACGTGCAATCGACAGTGCCCTCAATGAGGGACACACTGAGGAACTACTGCCACCGAGGCTTCAGCAATCCTGGGCTTTTGCCTGGACTGTCAACTGTGGAACTGCCTCCATGGCTGTTCCCAGCATGGCCACACTGAGCCAGAGCTCCACATCCCTGTCTTGAGCCATTTCATCTGCCATTTGGGATCCAAGTTGTGACTCAGTTGCTCAAGCTGAAGGCATCTGTAAGAAAGGCATTCAATGATTGGGCCGTGGTGTCGCACCCTTCCACCACAGCCTGTCTATCCACAGTGCCACCCGCTTGGCTGTGAACAGCAACTGCATCCATCACTTCCACCCCATGGACTTCCAATGTCTGGGCCCATGTGGTTCTCTAAGGCTTCTGGGAAATGGCATTCTACCTCAGCCTACTCTTCCTACATGCTCTGAAACTCCAGCACCCTCTGCAGGGGGCCATAAACTTGAGGGAGAGCTTAAATGTCAAGTTCCAGATAGCAACACAGGAGTCAGGGAGGATAGAGAGGTGCCTGGAGTTTTATCTATTTTCTATCAAGACTGTTGGTGAAATGTAAATCTGGACCCCAAACATAGATTTTGTGCAACCTATACCCCTCATACTCACCCCACTTCTAAAACAAAACACACAGGCAACCTGGAATGGCTCTCAGTTCTTTCACCTCTGTGCCTCTGGCATGTGGCATGATATTCTAGCTCAGGTAACATCCAACTACAGCTCATGAACCCTTTGTCCCATTCCCTATAAATAGAGCAACACTTCATCCCTTTTCACACTGTCTATGGCTCCTCTTTACCGCAAAAGCAGAGCTGGGTAGTGATAGCAGAGGCCTGACTAGCTCCAACCCTAAAGTGCTTCTTGTCTGGTCTTTGTACAAAGTGCTGATTTAGATCCTTTTAGCTCCAGCTGAACTCAACTACTTCAACTCCAACATCATCACTCAGGTGCCCCATGGCCTTGCTCCCAGGGGCCTTGTCACTGCAGACAGCTACTGGGCATGTTACTTTCCATATGCCCAATTTCTTCATTCGTAAAAATAAGAATTATATATCCATGTCCCAGAGATGTTAAGGAGTCTTAAGCACTGCATTCTAAGTTCCAAACCGCTGCCTGGAACAAACCATGCACATGATACGTGAGCAGCTGTTCATTTCCCATGCTGTGTCCACTTCCATGCTGCCAACACCGAAAGAGACCTCGTGCATACCAGGATCTTAGGTACTCTTAGTATTAATCTTAACAGTAAAGAGGACAAAATGACACATCTCATGGGCCTCAAAAATTAGGAGGTAGACTGATGGGCCACTGAGACGCCTTACTCAGAGCCAGGGGCAAGGCAAGAAATGGGGATGCACTGGGCACATATTTGTTCTAAGTAACTAGGGCTCTCTGGGTTAGTCGCAGCAGCTATGCAACAAGGTTGTAAGAAGGAAATAATATAAATATGCTAGAAATTAAAGAATCAAAAAGACAGAGAACATGGTATTAAGGTGCAGGTAAAATACAGAAAAAATCCACAATTAAATGGTTCCTAGAGACACCTGGAATTGACCAGCTGCTAAATCACTCTGAGGTGAGACAAGCTGGAAGCCTCACCCTTCCCCTTTGCAGCAGTGAGTGTGGGCCAGTTAATTAACTGCTTTACATCCTCAGAAATGCAGCCATGAGTGAATGAGATCATGTGTATATATAGATTTCCTAGAACCTGGAAAAAAGTCAGGCTCACCAAGCCAAAGCTATCCTCCTTGAGAGGATAGTGCCAGGGACGTAAAGAGCAAAAGCTACTGGCTAACGAAAGATGAGCCCAGAGTGGGAAAAGACTGCTCTACCTATTGCCACATGCGGTGTGCAGAGACCCAAGGTAACACTCAGTAGGAACTCCTCTCCTTTTTCTAGGTCAGACTTGTATCTTTTTCTATGCTCCACACCGAAGGTGAAGCAGGAAAGGAAAATCACAAATACTGCCTCTGCATGCAACACACTGGAACCATCAGATCCTTCCAGAGTTTAGCAGAAATCTCCAGATTAAACAGCTTTTAAAAATAGTTTTCACTGTATGTTTTTACCTGGCTGCTCTGTTTTCATTACATGTAGAACAGATCCTAGGCTTCCGATTTAGGCTTCTGACTGCTAACTCTGTATCAGCCCACAGATGAAACCCCCTTCAGTAAGTACATTCGCAGCCGTTCAGTTCAGCCTCTGGTCACTCCCAGTGGTGATCTCTGCCTCTGTTAAGCAGCTCAGTCCTCATGGCCAGCGATCATTATTAGAAGATTCATCCTGAGAATGAAGGTCTGCTCCCATGCCCAATCTAAACCATTTGCCACTGAGTCTAGTTGTTATTCCCAGCTACATCCACTTTGAGACCTGCAATGGGTCTACTGCAAATTAAAACCAGAGATGCTAAAACCACATATGTACAACTGGAATTTGGGGAACACACACACACACACACCCCTCAGCCCCCAAAGCAAAGAGCAAACGAAAAAGCTATACCAACAGAACCAATCCCTAAAAGTATGCTCGCTGACACAAATCCATTATCAGAGTTATTTGCAGGAAATCTCAACGAATAGTGTTCAGCAGAAAAATAAAAGCATTTGTTTTATAAAAGACTACATTTTACAAATCTATACATTTCAGAACAAACTATTAGAGCCAAGGCCTCTTAATGTATAAAAACAAACTTGTATTTGCTGTCACACCTAAACACTGCCACCAAGTTTCATTGTATCATCACACTCACAACATACACAGTCACATGTTTAATCATTCAACACATATTTGTAATATGCCTCCTACATGGCAGGCACTGTGTGATGGCATTCAGATCACAAAGAGGCAAGAAACAGTTCCTGACTGAAAGGAATTTAAGCTTCTACAGATCCAGGATTCCTTGTGTTTGGAAAGCTCTGGACTGAATCATACCTGACTGATGGTCTTCTCCATCTGAACCAAACCCAGATTCGGTAGTGTGTTTTTGATAAAGTCCACTATGGTTTCTAGGTTTTCATGCTGCAGAATCAAGGGTTTATGGCTTCCCAGCAGACTTAAAGCCACTTTAAATATGACCTCTGATCCCTGAAGAAAGATCATATCTGGGAAAACACAGAAATACAGAGTTAAACCACACCAGTTTCCAATGAACTACCATTCTGTGTAGATGGGAAACAACCCCAAATTACAAGGTATTTTTTTTTCTTTTTTAAGAGTCTGCTGTTTCAGGTAGGGTTATCAAAACAATACTGCAAATAATAAAATAGGTAAACATATTACTTAGATGTTGTCACAGGTTCAGATAAACCTTTTATCCAGTTTGACATGAATTAAAAGTATGCTTCAAAAGTTAAACTGGAAAAGAGAGAAAAAGCTTGTAGTCTGTTTTTTCCAGGATTTTAAAGGGGTTACTACAACACGTGTTTTTATGGGTAAGATTGATTTTTACAGGCAGAGCATCAGAAATTAAATTGATAAAGTAAAAGGAATCTGTTTCTCCTAAAATGCAATGGCAATAAGAGATATCTAAAAACTGTAAAAGGCCTATATAATGGCAAAAGTACATATTAAATATAAGCATGATGAATTTCAGTATAATAGTGGAGTGAAATTTTTTCTAAGGACTTAAAAGAACTTTGGAAAAGTTATTTTGTAGTTTTTGCCATATTTTAGAATGACTGGCAAGTGGTAACTACTTTTATACTGATCTTGCATAGTAGGAAGCAAGTGGCCACGGGCCAGGCAGCCAGCTGGCAGCCATCTTCCCTCTTCTGTGGCTAAAGCACAGCCCAGCAACCAGTTACTAGGTGACTAAACTCAGGCAAGTTACCTAACAACTGAGATAATAATAAAAAAGCATATAATATAATTAAGGGCAACAGGCAACACACACACACACACACACACACACACACACACACACACACACACACACACACACACCCCGGGATATATATATATTGGGTGCAGGATAAAGGATGCAGTTGTAAAATGTCAGATTAAAGAAATCATGGAAAATAAACACATGCGAGGGAGAACCTCCACCGTAACGCCACACGGAGTAGGGAGTAGTGTACTGTGGTATGAAACCCTGAGCACAGCTGAGGACACTTGTAACCCCAGCACTTGGGGAGGCTGAGAAAGGACGATCACAAGTCCTAGCCCAGAACTTAGTAACTCAGTAAGGTGCTATTAAAAAAAAAAAATCCAAAACCAAACAACCTGAAAAGCAGAGACCAGCTGCTGCTGTGCAGATGGGAGACTGAGTCTGAACAAACAAAGTGCAAGAAGAGAAATGACAGGCCCCAGTGCACACTGGGCGAGTTAGCTCTCGGGAACCTCTCTGACCCTTACAGAGCCCTTAATGAGTGGGCTAGGTGCAGCCCTGAGCAACGATGGCCCTGAGACCATCCTGAACCAGCTGACCAATACAAGGACCATGAGCCTCTGCAGGTAGGACCACTACTGACGGCATTTGGTTTCAGGAACAGAGATCCTGGGCCCTGCTTCCTCGAGAAGACATACAAGAGAACCTATGGTGTTTCTGAACTCTGTGCTGTTTAAGAGAAGCATAACATACACCAAAGTAGAACCATGGAATAATACTATTTTATAAATCATGCCTGCCATTCCCAGGGCTGATCTCAGCTCTAGAAACTTCTGTTAGACCAAGGAGGTCTTAAGAACTTTCTTTGGTGCCCAGTAAAGGAATGTACTTGAGGAGTTCAAGGAAGGTGGCTTTAGGTTAGCTTGGGAGGAGGAGGAACTGGTAACTATTTCTGATGACACCTGGCCAGTAGCTATATCTTATAAATAACTGGCACCTTGTAAAAATCCCTCTGAAAACTTTAAATATAAAAGATAATGTTTAAATAATTTTTTAAAAGTTACCTATAATTCCACTGCTCCAACCTAGCTAACATTTTTATTTTGTCCATATTCTAATTTATGCGCACTCACATTCTGAAATTTTGTAATAAAACATTTGTCCTTGGAAGATGCACTAATATCCCACAATGGGAGATTACTGCATGAAAAGTCAGGTGCTGGCGGTGCCCACCCAGTGCTGCCACAGTCGCGGGTCACGTCCTTTCAACGGGACTTTCAGCCTGTTCTCTCTCTTTTCTGCTTTTTAAAGCCACCTAGGAAAGGCAGGAAGTTAAGGAAATTCATCCGACTCTACCACTTTGCACATTATTCCTTGAGAACAATGTAAATAACGACTGTCTTTTGCAGACACTCTCGGCGGCCTGTTACTGTGCTAGCAAGTACGGAATTATGTGCAATGCCACGGTCCGGAAGCACGCTTTCCTACGTGAGCCTACGCACCTCTCTTGTTCAGCCATCTTCCTCCACGGCAATCTCTCCAGCTCCTTAACTTTCTCCAGGGAAGCTGTAGTCCTCTGAAGTATGTAGGAGGACCAACAGGCTGACAAGCAGACAAACAGACTTTGCAAAAAGCTCACCAGCTGAAGGTGGTGGTGCACACCTGTAATCCTGCATTCCAGGAGGCTGAGGCAGGACAGCAGTATAACTCAGCACAGGCAACTTTGTGGCTCAGTGAGATCCTTTCTCAAAATTTAAAAAAATAAAAAGGGCAGGCAGAGGGATTCAGCTCCGTGTGAACACCCAGGATCAATCCCTAGTGTTGCTTCTATTTCCAGTACTGCAAACAAACAAACAAAAAACCTAAACCAAAACAAACTAACTTCAGTTTATCATCGCTGCACTGGGTTGCCTGAACAGCCAGCTTCTTAGCCATACAGACAGTCTTGTTTCCCCGATATACCACACTACCTGTGGCTTCTGCAATCGGTATCCAGTTCTCAGTTTTATACTTCACCTCCCTTTCAACTCCTATGTATTAGATTTCCTCCAAAAGTAGATGTGGTGAGAGAGTGATCAGAGATCTACTATGCCCAGTATACAGAGAAGGTGAGGCCGGCAGAGGAGAAAGATAAGGAGGTGACAATCATTTTACTCTATGTGGCACAGATGTGCCTGCAAACACCCGGGACCACCACGCGGTGGCTAAACCATGCTCCTCGCTGGCAGCCACCCCTCAGTAGCACAACCTGTGGGAGGTAACAGTTCATAGGTGAACCATGCTGATGCGGCAGTGAATCTTTTACTTGTGTGTAAAACAGTGAATGGTCAACAGAGGGCCATTTGTCTTCAGGGTTTATCCAGGCTTAACGGCTTATAGTGAAGCGGGCTCCAGGCCAACAACGACAGCTAAGTTTGAATGGCAGGCTTCGAAATCTGAAACTATGCTACCTGCCATCGTGGAACCAAACAAACAGGATTAAGTCACCAGTGCCACACAGAGGAATGGACTTTAAAATCCTGTCTTTTCAGCACAACCAACAAAGTATCTTAAGTCCTAAAGGCTGTGAGGAACTCTACAAAAACACCTCCTAGTGCCTGCAAAGTGACATGACAGAAAAGTGCAGCCTTGAGATTCCACTTCCTGCCTGTAACCCAAGGAGTACTAAAAACCCAAAAGTGCCACCAGGGGCGGTGGGAGTCAGAAATTAAAGGGGGCATCATTAGATACACTGTGTAAGAAATGCCGGGATCTGCTGCTGTCTATGTATCATGGAGAAAGGCATTCTGCTTCTGCTTAGCTTTTATTTATGAAGTTATTAGAATGAGCTTCATAGAGTTTGAAGTTATCCTGAAATAGAAAGTTTGTTGTCTCCAAAGTGAGTGTACTTGTTTTTTCTTGTCCTTTATCCACTTACACAGCATAAGGAAAGATTTCTCTCCTAAAGCCTAGAACCTTCTTTAGTCAGCAGCTCCAGGGGTGGACTCTGGGAAGGAATGACCCAGTGACCACTATTCTGCCTCCTCTAGCTTAGGTCTGTGGTCTGCCCAGTCCCTGTGGTAGAACTTTCCTCATAAGCTACGGGATAAATGTCTATGCTGGTTTGAAAGTATTAACAAACAATGCTCCCTCTTCTCCAGCTCAGTCCCCAGTGCCCTCCATGACCCTAGTAAAAGAAAGAAATTAAGACAAAGTCTTAAGTAAGGTAGACCAATGACTCTTTCTTTTCCAGGATATGGAAAGTCAAACACACAAAAGCTATTTATAAAAAAGACTCAAGTCCACAGCTTGAGATATGATAGTTTCTGTAAATTTTTTTTGGTCAGGAAACACACAATTTTGAGGGTTTTATTGATTTTTTTAAACTGTGGTCTAAAACCAGGCTTGTCCAATCTGCAGGCTACATGGAGCCCCACACAAATTCATAGACGTGTGTGTGTAACTCATGGTGCTAAATATATTAGATGTTTTATACATGTGCTCCAAGATAATTCTTTTCCACTCAGTGTGGCTCAGGCAAGCCAAAATGGTGGACACTGTGGCTCTAAACCTTCATGAGACGGTTCTGAGACTCTGCTTTTAGACACTCACATTCACAAAGAGTAAATCAAGGAAAAGAGATGGTTTTGATATCTGATCAACCTTAGGTCACAGCAGGGTACAAAAGAGTTAGTGACAACAGAGGCGTCACTAAGAGCCGTGACATGGATATTCCAGTGATGACTGGCAAAGGGAGAGAGGGGGAGAGAGAGAGAGAGAGAGAGAGAGAGAGAGAGAGAGAGAGAGTCAAAGAAATGGGAAAAGATGCCCAGGGAATCTCAAAAGCAAAGTCTGGAGGTTGCATGTTAAGAAGTTGCAAGAAGCCAGTAGTCCTGGCAGTACAGGTGTATAATTTCAGCACTCTAGGAGGTAGAGGTAGAAGGATTGAAAGTTCAAGCCTAGCCTGGGAGACTTAGCAATATTCTGTTTCAAAATCAAAGCTAAAAAAATGGACTGAGGAGGTAACACAGTGAAAAGGCCTTGGGGTAGATCCTCAGTGCCACACAAACACAAAAATCATTGTAAGAAACAACCAGTGAACACAAAGAACAACAAAGAAACAACAAAATGAGCACAAGGCAAAGAGGCTGTGGAAGGCGGTCATGAGAAATGTAGCTGCTTCTCCTGCAAGTCTTCAAAATGCCTGCTCTAGGAGAGGCTAGTGGTAAAGCAATCTGAATGAAATTCACAAGATACAGATACTTTGGGATGCCCCAGGGTCGCCAGAAATTAAGCAGGATTTGGAAGTGTCAAAATCAATCCTGACTAAACTCAGAATACCAAACAATACTCTGTTCTTGTGAGAAATAGCTACGAAAATAAGTAGAACTACCAGTGAGTGACAATCTTTTTTGTCTGAGAGAAATATGTTGGTTCTGACAGATGTATTAATATGAAGCTCACCAAAGACTCTGGCTACAAATCCGAGTGGGAACTGTGAGGCAAAGACGGTGAGAAACCAGGGGGCGGCATAGAGGCTGGGCCCGATCTCATGCTCCTCCAGGTGGTCGTAGAGGTCTCGGTGGTAGTCATGAAGGAGCCTCGAGAGCTGATACATCTGGATCTGCAGGGAGAGATGGGCATAGGTGCCAAGAATTAGGCATCTGTTACACACATAAGCTTAACCTTCTCCCTCAGGGGGTCAAGGAGAATTATTAGCTCTCTAAACTTTCTATTATGCTTGAGGGTCCATTAATCTGAACTACTAATTCACCCAGCAAGTGCTTCCTGGGAGGCTGCTGTGCACAAGATGCCTGCTGGGAGCAGGCCCAGAACATAAACACTGGGTCTCCCACACTTCCTTTTCATTGTTCCCTTATGTTCTTTGGCTAAGAAAACCTAAACATCTGCCTTGCGCAAACATTTCAGATATTCTCTTACAAATACACATTCTTAGAAAAACTCAAACCCAGGGGAATTGGAAGTAAGAACCCAGTCCCTCTGCTAAGAGTGAACTGAGGACATATCATGAGTCCACAGAGGAAGTCCATTGTCCATGTTCCCTTAGCCAATCCTCTCTGGATTCTCAAAGGCACTCAAGAATCAGGACTAAAGTATTTTGTTTTTAGACTTACAGCATATGAAATACATAGATCTTGGCAAATTAAAACAAGAAGTGTCTGTCTTAAGGTGAAGAAAACAATTTATTCCAACTAAAGTTAGACTCCAATGTCATGTGTTTCCTCTTCAGAGAATGATATATTTGTGACAGGAAGCTCACTCCAGTCTAGTGGCCCCATGACTCACAGAGGTTCCCTAGGGCAGCTCAGATCTGACCAGCCCCAGGACCTGGGCCTGCAGATCCAATAACCTAGAGAGGGTCAGGACCTAAGATGCTCTGAGTTGTATGAATATAGTCCAAACTGGAAAAAAAATGAAATAAAGCCATTTTTAGAGCTTGAGCAATGAACTTTTTATAAGTACTTGTCATAGCTCTTCTCTAACTGAAGTCTAGTCAACCAAGGCTATCAGCCCAAAAAAGACTCATATTATGCTGAGTTACATCAGTGTTATGCAAAATTATATAAATTTTTAAAAAAATTCTGCCCTCTGAGGACAGCTGCCCTACATTAAAGATAATGAAGAGAATGTAGAAAGAGCCTGACAGTATGTGTGGAAAATGCTGTGTGGCTCAATTCTTTCAGTGGCCAAAATGGTTTCCTTTTATGATATTTAAGTTTGTATGACGCATATTCACAAGTCAGGCAAGGTGACTACCTCCCCCCAATACTGGGGATTAAACACAAGGCCTTCGCACTCTGCTACATTCCCAGACCTTCATTTGTTTTTTACTGGTATTGAGGACCAAACCCAGGCCTGTGCAGTGAGCTGCATCCCCAGCCCCTTTGTTTATACAAGACAACATCTCACTAAGTTGATAAACTGCCCAGGCTAGGCTCAAACTTGTGATGCTCTCCCTACCCTCTCAGCCTCCCAAAATGCTGGAATTACAGACCTATGCTACTACACCAGGCTCTAATCCTTAATTTTGAGACAGGGTCTTGCTAAGCTGCCCAGGCCAGGCTTGAACTTGGAATCCTCCTACCTCAGCTTTCAAAAGTGCTTGAAATATGGGTGTGTACCACCACACCCAACATTAGGAAAGGGATTTTTTAATCACATACTTCGTCAAATTCCTTGCTCTAATGATACTTTTAAAGGCTCTGAAATCACAGAATACTGCTGGGAAAAGAATACAAAGACATTTGCTCCAGCAATTTAAGCAACATTTAGGAATATTCTCAAAAGAGTACCCAGGGCTCTCCCTACATCCCAAAGGCGGCAGAATCCACCTTGGCATATGCAACACTTCTATGTTTGTTTTCCTGGTAGACGAGTTCACTCAACAAATACTGCCCAGTGGTTCCTCCATCTAGACACTGTGCAAGAAACCTGCCACACAGCTCCAAGTTTGGCAAGTTCCCTCCCACTCATGAAACTTGTATGTTAAGTCAGAAATCAAGCACGTAAACAAATAAAGTAAGCAAAAATACTAATTTCCAGCAGTGAACGTGTTATGCCCAAGAAAGGAGACAGGATCCTCTAACACGTGCTCGGAGAGGAGGTGGGAAGGCGGCGTGACAGGCGTCAGAAAAGTTTCTCCCAGGATGTGAACTCTGACTTGAATCCTGGACGAGAGGGTAGGGGAGGGTGAAGGTCCTGGGCAGAGAAGCCCAGGCACGATGGGTTCCAGAAGGAAGGCCGGGACTCAGGCAAGCCTGAGTTTAAATTCCAGCTCTGCCATTTTCCGGCTGTGTGACGGGGCCTGATGAACTGCTTGGATCCTTAGCTTTCCCAGTTATACACTGAGCCAGTTAATAGTTTTCCTGTGTGTTATTCCACAGGTAAGTACTGGAAAGCACATGGAACCATGCCTTGCAGAGACCAGCTAGTCAGCAGTGACAGCTGTCGCAATGTTAGCCGATGGTGCGAAAGCACCCTTCATATATTTGAAGGCAGCTGAGACAATTTTCAGCATTTGTTTTTATCAAAGACATAAGGAACAGTCTATACCTGTAAAATAATCATGTCTGGCCGGTACTGTTTCCGCAGTCCCATGTCAAACATCAGAAACTTGAGCATTTTAAATGCCTCTTCCTCACTCATATGAAGCAGCAAAATGCCCGCCACAAAGCTGAGGCCTTGGCAATATCCTACTTCCTGGTCAAGAAGCGAGTAGGCCTTCAGAATGTTGTAAAGGGAGAGCTGCCCTGCTCCGAGCTGGGCAGAGAAGTATGGATGAGTTGGAAAGGTTCGCCCTGGGAAAAGAATGGAGAGAAGCTGTAATTAAAAAAAAAAAAAAAAAAAAAAAAAAGCCCACTGAACCAGAAACGCAATGTGCTTCAGGTTAGAGCAACAGGATCTTTAAAAGCTAGATCAGAACATAAATTAGCCTTTAATACCACCTCCGCTCTCTAAACAAGGCCAGCTGGCTTCTCCTGGAATATTTGTAATCAGAAATCAGCGATTAATTAAGCTTTCTTTGGGTGGTGGTTCAGGTGAAAGAAATTAGAACTACCTATGGTCTTGCAAGCACTTGGACTTCAATCTAAAACAAACAAAAAACTGTTGATACTCTAACACAACTTCTATTCACAGGAGGAATGCAGCAGCTGTGGTTTCTTGACCTCCACTTGCTCCCACACCATCCAAACGCTGCCGGACAGCCTGGTCTCCCCACAGACCCTCTTTGTCAGCGTCTCCCAACTACAGGGATCCTGCCGGCGACCATCTCTCTGCACCTGCACATTTCTGTCTGCAGAGGCAGTTTCTAAACCAGGTGAAGAGCAGCAAGAATCTTCTTTTACACAACACAGATGCCTTCTGGGAAAGGATTTAAAACAAGCTCTCAAAATCCTGATCATTTTCACAAAACACTGGTGTTCAAACAAAGCTTTAAAGACTTTTTGTTTTGGTCCAGGGGCTTTTGTGGCTGATACTTACAAAATCCCCCTAGCTTCCCTCTGGAACATGATGGAAGAGGTGGGTTTTCCAGGCAGAGAAAAGCGCTTGGTTCAGAGAAATGATGCTGAGGCCTCCTACCTTGGATCCAGGTGGGAGTTATGGGCCTGGCTAAGTTAGCAAGGGCAGAAGGTGCACATAAGCCTCAAGTGAATTTTCCACCATAGTAACTCAGCCTCAGCAGAGACGGGGGGATACATTCAAGCGCTCTTCCTCAGCTTCTGAGAAATGTGTCTAATCCACCAAGATGGGCTTGTCTGAACTAAATTTAAGACAGCAAGTGTCTTCTAACGTCTTTCCTGTGCTGTACTTACTGGCTGCTCTGCCTGTTCCCAGGACAAGTCTTCCCCAAATGCTGTCTGCACATGTCTGGGAAGCAAATCAATAGTTCCGGGTGCTCAAAGAACAAGTGCTCTACCCTGTCAGCCTGGCGCTCTGCACACACCTCCTCACCTGCCCTCCCAGCTTTGTCCTTAACTTAACCCTAGCTGATGAGTTGGGGTTCCTGGGGTCTCTGAACCTATCTGAGTCATGTACATGTGTATGTGATCAGAGTAGGTAGTCAGACCTGTGCATTTGCCTAGTTTAGAACAGCAGGAACAACTGTAGTGCAACCTATGAGCAGAACTGAACATTTCCTAGTGACCACATTAAAAACTACCTGGTGAAATCAATTTTAATAAGATTTTGTTTAACCCAACACATTACTTCAACATGTAATTGATTTTGACATACTTTAGAGCCTATAAAATGTAAATATTCTGAGTATCGATTGTGTACCTTAATTTGGACCAGTTATACTTCTAGGCCTCAGCCACCACCTGTGTCATACTGCACAGTATGAGTTACTGTTTTCCTCATGTTCTCAAAAACTTTTAGAATCTCTTTTACTGCATTACCCCAAGCTACCTACCAGGCCACCTCCCAGGCCACTGAAAGATCTCTTTCTTCTGCACTGACTGCTCAGGCACCTGCTGTTGTCCAGAAGGCATGCCCCTCTTCTCTGGTTCTCAAATGGACTCTGGTGACAGAAGTCACAGTCGCAGGGACTGGGCACAGCACAGTAAATTAAAGAGTTTGCCTAGCACACACAAAGCTCTGGATTCAATTCCCCGGCACCACACAAAAACTTAGCCAGGCATAATAGCACACACCTATAATTCCAATACTCAGGAGGCTAAGACAGGAGGATTGCTATTTGAGGCTAGCCTGGGCTAAATAGAGATCGGAATCAGTGTGCACTACAGAAGTGTTTCAAAAATGAACAAGCAAGCAAACAAATAAATATAAGCTTCCAAAGTGATCCCCCCCACTGGTCAGGTAAGACACCCTCTCAGGATAGATACTATCCCACACAGAAGCCATAACTCATGCCAACTGGTCGTTAGAGGTCAGGTCAACTCACACTTAACCCCTTACAATATCCCCAAAGGAATGGCCTAGCCAGGTGGGGAGTGACCTTGGCTACGGGGGCCCCTCAGGTGGCAGATGTGGAAACCAGAAGCGTGCTCCGTGCAGTCAGGCTTACAGGGCCGCGTGAGCGTTAACGCTCTGCTGTCACTCTCTCTGGACTCCTCGCTTCCGGACACAGAGTTCTGCAGCATTTTGTCACAGGCCCTGCAAACCATCCACTCCCTGGAGAAAGGCAGGTCCCTAAGCAGCAGGCACAGGCGGGTCCAGCCACCTCCCCACAGCCTTGCTACCGTGTGGCATATTACAAGAAAACACAGCTGACCTTAGACTAAATTCAGCCAAACATGTGACTTTTATTGTTCATGAGCGACAGGAAGGTCAGTGATTCCATGAGGACTGTCTTTAGCTTCCAACAAGTACTGCTTGAGAAAGGTTTAGCTGAGGAGGACACTGTGGAACTCTGATGGTACAGGAGGCCACACAGGGTCTGGTCACATGGATGTTCCTTGGAACGTGGGGGCTGGGGCCTGACAGGCACTACTCCCATGTTCCGCTTTGACTGAATGAAAGCAGTACCTCATGTCTTTCTAACCTGCCATTACCCATTTCCCATTTCATTAATAAAGATATACGTATCATTCCTTATTCTAAAAACAACCCTCTGACATGCCCTTCAGTGGCATTTGAAGCACACGAGCTGCCATCTGTAGCGGGTACAGCTCTGGCTAGACTATTCGGTTCTCTCAACCTTACCTTCCTCTCCTTTCAAGTGGGCAGGAGGCATACTTGGCAGAACTGGAAGCAAACGGGCAATGCGTGAGGCAACTGTTGCTTCAAATAAAGCTTATTCATGGACAACAATCTTCAGATCCACACGATACATTCTCAAACCAAGTTTTGAACCAAGACAGGAAAAAAGAGGTGGGAATATATATATTTCTGTAGTATAGGTGTAAAATAGTTTGCACTTAAGGTCAAGGAACAACCGTGCATTAGTTTATTACTTATAATGTTCCATATGAGCCTGCAATTCTTGCTTTCTAACAGATTGTCAGTGGCAAAGAAAAGTTTCTTCCCAACAACAGATTTTCACAAAATTTAGAATGCACCAGAGTGTAGAAGTGAAAACTGATACAAATGCCCAATAACTGTAACAACGAACATGACCTTCCATACGCCCAAACACCTGTGAGCGCCAACCTTTCCCATCTGTAGTTATTACTCAAACCAGTTGAGTCGTCCCTATCAGACAGCTGCAAAAACTAGAATTGATATTTTATATGCCGGAAACCTGTCTTGCATAAGCTGGCTAAGATAAAACAAGTTTTTCAGTGTGTTCCACTGAGATTTCCAAATGCAATTTCCTGTACTCAGCACAGGAAGGCAGGTACCTCCAAGGCGAGGAAGAGCCATGAGCGGAAGGCCTTCAGCGTGAGTGGATGACTTTGCAGTGCGTGCTGCACACTAGATTCTAGTCCTACTGAGCCTTCTTCCAAGTCAAAGGTTGTTAAAAATTGTCAATGGGAGGAGGCAGAGGAATCTTGAGACCCTTTCAGGTGCCCGTAGGGATCCCTTTCCTTTTCAACTGCAGATGTGTGAAGAAGAGTCAGCTTTCCCCCTGGTGCTTCAAATAATACAACCACAATAGGCCGAATGTGCCAAATATAATAGCCCAGGCAGCTGTACTAAATCAGGTATTAATGAGATTTTTAAACTGTGAAATATTAGTCCTCTCACTATCTTTGGAAAATAGACATTCTTCATAATCTATTTAAATGAATGAGTTTACTATAGCTATTTTTAGACAAATATACAAATGTTTTCAACTCTCAGTTCTACTTTTTGATGTGGAAAATAACAATAGAAACTATCCATGCACACCAAACCTTGTGCCATTTAATAATTTTAAGGGTGAAAGGGATCCAGCCCCAAACGTGGGCAAATACTGCACGACTTACCCGCTTCCCTCACTACACACCAGAGGAAGAAGAGGTGGCAGATGGTATGGACAGAGAATGAATTATTGGGATTGCAAAAGTTCCCTGGTCATCTCATATTCATAAAACTCTGTGACTTGACATCCCGCTAGTCCAAATTCAGGAGATTTATTTATGTTTTTTTTTTTTTTTTTTTTTTTTGAGACAGGGTCTCATTCTGTAGCCTAGCCAGGTCCTGGACTCACTATAGAGCCCATGCTGGCCTTGGATTTATAGCAATCCTCATGCCTCAGCCTCCGGAGAGCTGGGATTACAGGCTTGTACCCCCCCGCCTGGCTTACGTGGTTCTGGGGAATCCTTGGGTATATACTGCTTGACATTAGCGCTAGCTAGGCAAGCACTTTAAAGGCTGAGCCACTCCTCCACCCCCAGGAGGTTTTAAACTAGCACTGAGGGTGTAAAAATGCATCTCAAAGACCATACCTAAGACATTCACCTAGAGCAGGGCCCGAAGCTTTGTGCAATGTGCATCTGAAGGCAGTCACCCCTCCTCTACTTCACTGCTCACACAAAGCATGGTAACTACGAGCAAAACACTGCTGTTTGAAGTTTGTAAGAAATAAGGCACCTGCCTCTTTGACTGTATTTTATACTTTACCACAAAGTAAAGAAATGCAGATCTTCTCAATGTCTAGCTAAATCAGTCTGTTTTTAGACAAAATCCGTTTTTAAGAGGAGAGTGATAAACATGAACACAAAGAAACTCTCTTTATTAAAAAGCAAATTTAACATCTCTGTATCGTGTCTAAGTAGCAAAAAGACCAACACAGCAATCCACAACTTGGATGTATTTCTTTGTGACCCAGAACCTAACTTTCATGAAGCACTTCTCCATTTCAGTGTTCCTAAGGGCTGACGCTCACCTGAAGATCAATCTTTCCCTTGCCCATCATCGCTTGTGGGGTAAAGACCCTTAGCCTGCAGTTCCCAGCGGGAGCCACAGGGCTTGCAGCACATGCACTTCCCCACGGCCCCTCAGCCAGGGGCTCTCAACCAGCAACTGGGCCGGCAGGTACATTGGCCTCTGGAATGGGCTTATAAGTTTTGTAAGAGATTCTGCAGGTGGTCCTTGCCCCCGTGCAGTGAGAAATGTGTTACGCAGGTCAGACCCTTCACTGGCTCAGCTCCAGCAGCTGCTACAAGCATGGGGCCACCGGTAAACGTTCTTAGGCTGGCTAGGCTCTAAAACATTGATTGATGAGATTCTCTCTTTTGCTCATTTCCCTCAGGAGCCTGGGGATTCCCGTATCTCTGGGGAGTGGTAACAGAAACCAAGCAATCCCACCCTGATCTCCAACTCCTGGGCCAGGCTCCTCATGAGCAGAAAGACTGCAGTGATCTACAAGATTCCTTCCTGGATGAGGGTCTAATGTTCGAACACTGTTTCTTTTCTTTTCTCTTCCTTCCTTCCTTTCTTTTTATTCTTTTTTTGAGATAGGGTCTCACTCTGTACTCCAGGGTTTTCCTGAACTCACCATGTAGCACAGTCTGACCTTGAGCTCACAGCAATCCTCCTGCCTTAGCCTCCCAAGTGGTGGGATTACAAGTATGTGCCACCATTCCCTGATAGTTTTAACAGCTTAAACTGCTGAATTTGGCAGAAGGGACTAAAGGGGAAGGGGGCGGGGACTGTTGTATCCTTGTATTGCCAAGACTGTTAAATAATGTGGCCATTTGCTGTCCTAGAATGTGTGCTTCCTGAAGCACCTATGGGATCACCATTAAAGGCATGGATACGAGGTTGAAATGAGAGAGCTCTTCTCTTGTTTCCAGAAAATATCTGACTAAGCCCAATGACTACTGGATGTTTGGGTTCTGTGTGTGTCTGTACACAACTCTGCCATCCATGACTTCAGGTCTGGTGACTACAACAGGAATCTACATCCACACCATGAAAATCTGCAAACACTAAACACCAGAGCTGCTTCAGGAGACGTCAGGAGGAGCTGGTCGCTAGACACATCCCAGCACCTCATCAAATGAAGTAAAGGCTTCAGAACTTCAATGTACTTTTTCCTAAATCATTTGAGTTTAGTTCTATCACTCTGAGGTTACAAGTGCAGAGTGAGAATAATCAAACCAAGATGACTGCAGTATGTGATCTTGATAGCATCAGAAACAGGGGCACGTGTTATGAAATAAAATGTATGGTCATTTATTCAAGAATTTATTAGACTCTGGAAATGTGTTTGTTCAAGTAAGCTCCATAGATCAAAGTCCTAAACTGGACAGACAAGTTATTATCTAACAAGGCTGCTGCATGATAAATTCTAGGAACTCCTCTATTTTTTATTTATTTTATTTTTTGAGACAGCATCTCACTCTGTAGCCCAGGCTGGTCCTGAATTCATGGCAATCCTCCTCCTTCAGTCTCCCAAGTACCAGGATTACAGGCATGTGCCACCATACCTGGCATAATATGGTTATGTGGTGTTACTCAGGGGAGAGCCTTCATTGGCTCAGCTATTGCGGCTACCGCAAGCATGGGGCCCCCAATAAACCTGCTCAGGCCGGCTAGGCTCTAAGTTACACCCACAGTCTTCTACTTTTTTTTTTTTTGTCAATAAGGATTTTATTCTCTCACATAAGCCCTCCATCCCAAGATTAAAGGTTTTACCAGCTCCGCTAGCAGTAGGCTGCCCACCACCCACTGGGGAGTGCACAGCGCCTCACTGAGTGCCAAACCAAATGAGGTTTCCACCAGCCAGGTAAGTAGAGGCGGAGCACTCGCCCTGCCTGCGCTCTTGCCTGGTTCTTTTACTTGGAAAGCCCTTCTACTTTTTATCATTTTTCATTCTTAAAAAAGGAGAAATTTCTCTTATTTGACATTTAGATTAGCTTTTTGTTTTCTTCCAGACGATAGGCTGGTATGAAACCTTGGATTAAATTTTATTAAACAGAAGTAAATACATACACCACGGCTCTCCTATTGGATCCCTAACCTAAATGAATCATCTGGCTTCATGCTTTGCTGCTCATACAGCACGGGCAGCCTAAACCACCTAGCCTCACCGGAGCAGGATCTCACTAAGAATGCCAACTCTGGGCCCTGGGTTCATCAGACGCCTGCACACTCTCTACCCTGAGCCACCACTGTGCTGACGGACAATACACATGTCAATGAAACCAAGTAACTGAGGTAGGAGGGTGGGCTGAGAGAAGCGCCCGCTCTCTTTCTCGACTTATGGGATTCCCATGTCTCTGGACTGCTCACGTGTTCTTCCAGCTCCGCCCCTCCTGTACAGGAGCAGTTGCATAGCATCAGCAGGTGGCATCAGCTCCCTGCTGCGTGGTACTCCAGGCTGGGATGCCAGGAAAGGACCAAGGAAGCCTGAAAAGGGTCTCCAGCGAATTGCCTCATGTCCCCAGTGGCCCCCATGTGGCTAGGATGATAGCGGAAGCCTCAGTCAGAAGGGAGGATGCTGGATGGCCAGTGTTGTATACTAAGGATCATGAGTCTGAGACTAGAAGGAAGAAAGGCCACAATCACCTGAGGGATGAACATATGCATACAGTGGGAACCAGGCATAAAGGGTGGGGCAGGCCCCCATAGAAGAGCTTGAGAACCATGTGTCAAGTGACATCTGCTGTGCCACGAGAGCAGCTGTTTTTTCCTGGTCAGATGCAGCTCCCCTTAAGGGGAACAGCTCCACCAAACTAGCGGTGGGAGAACAGGTTGTCCTTCAGAAATGGAGTGGGCAGAACCTCAAAAGTCAGAAGCAACAGTACACACCCTCCATGGGGTCAGACACAAAGATCAAAGCAACCTGGCTCCAGGACACGGACTGCCACTGGGAAGCTGTGACCTGGGCTTGCCTCTAAAGTGAAGCTAATGCAAGTGTGCAATTCCAAACAGGGCTATACAGAGATTTTAACAAAATCTATTATTTTAACTTTTTGGAGGAACAAATCTTGTAAAAAACTGTTTATATCAAATGTTAATTTCAGGGGAAAAAAAGCATGAAGCAGAAGACAAAACCATGAAAAGCCAAAACACATCTAACAAAAACCCTACTCTGGCTGGTACTTTTTAAGAAAACCAGAAATGACCACTCTTGCTTTGCTTTGTAGCACACCTTTACCAGGCCTTGAGTTAGGCAAGGTACAGGTAGATCAGGCATGTCCAACCTGTAGCCAATGGGCCAGGTGCTCCAGATAGCTGGTAATGTGGGCCCACAGGCCTATAAGCTTTTAACAATATTATGTGATTTTTAGCAATGGCTTGCCTGACAAACTTGCACAGTGCTTGAGCACGAACTGTACAGGGGACAATGGAATGCTGTGGAGGGGAGGGTGCTGTACAGTGCCAACTCCACCTCCCATGCCAACACAAATGCTCAGTCAAATCTGAACTGAGTATATCGGACATTACATGTGTTTCTGGGACTTGGTGAATAAAAGAGTGATTAGTGATAAGAGTATTTTCAGCCCACCTACACATGTGTATGTCTGGGGAGACAGGCACTAAGGCTTTTCTTATTATTAAGGATACATGTATCTTTTCTGATTTCATTATATAGCTAGACTTTTTGTGTTATTTCGTAAAATTAGTATAAGGAAAAATACGTTTTAGCAGCAGTGACATGGAAAGTACAAACATTATTAAGCAGCCTTTTGATCATGACATTGTTATCATTGCATCTACAGCACTGCTAATACTAGAAATACGAATGGCTGCTTATTTATTACTTTTGGAATATATAGATCTGTAATCATTCAACTCAAAGGAATTCTGAACCTATCTCTTTAGTAGTTTCTGTATAAAACCTATCTTCCCAGAGGAAAATATCCCTCACTTTACAAAACACCTTAGTCACGTCACCACTTTGTGGCAGTAATTTGTAAACGATGACCTTTCAAGGATGACGCACATGAAAAATAAAATTAGACAAAAAGTTCCTCACTAGCACCTTGAGAAATAACCACTTTCACTAACCCAGACATGGACGCATTACATCACACACTTATTTTAGGTTTATGTTGTCCTTCTTTTTAAAATGTTATAATAACAAATCTTTAAAAAGGAAGTTTTGTTAGTTACATACATTAGCTGTATAATACTTTATTTGTGGCCCAACACTTAGCTCTTCACTTAATGTGGCCCCAAGCAAGACAAATGGCTGGACACCCGTAGTGCAGACAAAATAGAAAGACGAATAAGTGGCTTGACAAAGGGTCAGCCCTGGGTGGCAGGAGGGAAGGAATCAGCCAAGAGCGGAAGAACGTCCATCGCAAGCCTCCCCGACCCCTGCCAGCAGCAGGACACCTGCTGGGGACTTCATCCCCAGCTGTGGAGATGGAGCTGACTCCGGGAAGGTTCCTGAATACATCCTGAGGGGACTCAGGGCAACTTATGGAAAAAGAGTTCTGCCAGCAGCGGCTCTTGTAGGCCTTTAGGAGGGCACTGGGAGAACACTCCACAGGAAGGCCAGGTCAGAACTAGGCAGCGGGTGAGGAGGTGGGTGGAGAGGAAGCTGCAAGTGGCCTCTAGGGTCAGAAGGAAAAGGGTGAGGACAGGTGGGGACAGAGACGGTGCCCATGTACCTGGCCCTACTTGCAAACAGCAGGGGAAGCTGCCTGCAGCGGGCCTTGGGCTGAAGGATCCTAGGAGAGGCCCAGCCAGGCAGGGCCCTAGAGCCAGCTGCACTTGCCCCTCCCTGTGCAGAAACGTGACTGATTATATCTGTGCTGGTTCTGCCCGTGGGAGGATGAGGGGATACTAAAGGGAAACTAACACCAGACAAGACTGGAACCAAGGAGGGGATCACGTTTTCCCCTCCTCCTTCCCTACAAAGGAGTGCTAAGGGAACAGAGACCTGAAACTCATGCCCTTTCAACCTCCTGCTCTAAATTTATTTTTTGGTATATATCACATGAAGGGCATATGACGACTTTTTTCTGTTATTCATCCTATTGGCAAACACAGCTACTGGCAATCCACAGAACTATGTTCTCAGGAGCAGTGGGCCAAAAGGACCCTGGTTACTCCAAGGCCTGTCATGGCTCTCAGTGGGGCCCTTTCTATGGCAGCAGGCAGGGAGGAGGGGCTTCTGGGCTCAGGGGCCTTGGGATCACAGCGCTATCACAGAGTGACTGTGGATTTAGGTCCTGGCACCTCCACTCATCTGACTGTCTATATGTGGTAAAAACCTAGCCTTTCCATGCCTCAGTTTCCTAATTTCTAAGAAATAATATAGGGCCAACCTCCAGGGGCTGCTGTGAGAGACCCACGAACAGGGCTAATACAGTAACACAGTCACCATCTCAAAAAGACTTCATGAGTACCTATTACATGACACTACGGTCCTGTGAGTTGAAGATGCTCTAGTAAAATGGCCCAAGTCAACCTGCAGAGGACTGCATTTCACAGGAAAGCTGGGGAGAGAGAGGGGCGTGCGCGCTCGCGCGCGCGTGTGTGTGTGTGTGTGTGTGTGTGTGTGTGACTAGGTTCTGATGCCACGCGGCTCAGCAGCATCATTAGCTGGGGCACTGAGCAGGGTACTTAACCTTCGTGTGTTTTTTTCTCAATAGTATCTATGTGATGGAATCAGAAGGGTTAGTGGAAGCAGATCAAATACAGCTGTGAAGGTTACCAAAAGCATATCAAGGAAACTCTGCACTACACTGAGCTAAAGCAAAGTTGAATATTAGAGTTAAATAATAAATGTGGTTAAGTGCCACGGGGGACAGCATGAGGATGGGCCTGGCACAGGTACCTAACTGAGTCCGGTGTGGGAAAAGAGACTTCAGTCAGGGCCAGTTTCTCAACGATGACATTTAAGCTGAGACTTTGAGTATAACTTCAAGAGTTTTGAAACTGTAAGGTTACTGCATGACTCGAGGGGCAGATACTGGCCATATGTGACCCAGCTCCCTGCCACCTGACTGGGGCTCCTGGCTCCCAGGCTGTGGGAGCTGGAGTGCCAGCACGAGCAGGGCCTTGAGCATCATCGGGGCCCTGGAAGGAATCAGCAACAATCAAAACAGGCTTTACGAAAGCAGGGCCACAGGCTCGACGCACAGCCACATGCCAAGCTCCTGCCCTGGAGACCCCCCAGTGGAGACAAGGCCTTTAGGAGAAGAGTGGCCGCCTCCACTCTGGCCCAACTGCTGACAACTAGGGCCTCTGCACCGCGATCACACTCGGTCCAGCACGCCCTTCACCGTGGCAACCCTGCTTGTTCCAACACGCTGCTTCCCTCTTCATATTTCTCAAACTGTCAAGAGAGAAGGTATGACTTCTTTCCAAAGTAAAATCGCCTCAGGCACTTGCAGCTTTCTGTAACGCTCCTGACGAGTTCTGCTCACAAGTAGTGAAGAGGAAGGAGTGGCCCCTATAATTAAGCCAGGCTCTGTGCTTCCCAAGATGCTCCGTCACCGACTATACAAAGTCCTCTTGATATCTAAATTACTGAACTGAACCACAGTTACGACTTAATGAATAGCCTTAATGAACACCCTCCCCATGTCAAGCAGAAGGAACCAGCTGCCCAGCGAAAATAGAGAGATTTTTATGTACCCCAAGAAGACATTTTTGATTACTCTAGGGCTTTTTAAATTAAAAGTCTCAGTAGTAAATTCTGATTGCTAAGCCTAAAGGCAAATCACTAAATAACCTAGACAGTCTCTTCAGATTTTTCACGTGAGGGAGGCTTCCATTTTCATCTCTAATCAACAGTGCCAACTCACCAAGGTCGATGAGAATCGCGTGCTGCTGGGAGGTGAGCTGTTTTAGGAGTTCTTTGTAGGGCACCTCCTTTGGCTGCTGTTTACTGGGAAATGGGTGTTTAAGGTGGAACTGTTCAGCTAGAAACTTCCATATTTCACCTCGATGATGACGTGGCACACCTTGGGATGAGGGGCAAGAAAATACAAAGACAGACTTTATGCACAGAATTCAATTTAATAATAAAATAAATTGTGTTTCCACTGATCCAAATTCTTCTCCTACAAACTAGCAGTACTGAAATGAGAGGGACGCCATCTGCACTTTGTTGTACTTGCCCCTTCCTTCCTTCCTTCCTTCCGTCCATCCGTCCGTCCTTCCTCCCTCCCTCCCTCCCTCCCTCTATCCCTGCCATTCCGCTCTCTCTTCCCTGGCCCTAGTCTTTTCACCTTGCGAAGATACATTCTGTTCTGACTGAGTTAGACTCTGCAAGCATAAACTGCGGAATACGACAGAAGTCCAATGTGGTATCAAGTAATAACAGTCTAAGGAAGGAAGAACAAGCCTGAAAAACTGCAGGAAAATTGTGACCTCATAAGAGACAGAGCTTATGAGACAAGACCCAGGTGAAGGGCAGCTGGCTCGTCTCTATCTCAACAGTCCAGGTTTCACAGAAACCCGTATTTAAGCCACACCTTAAAGATGAAGGAAGGGGAGAAAAAAACAGATACAGGGAACCTTAACTTTATCAATTTGCCGTGGGCATCTCTTAGAAACACTTTCAGGAGAACAAGTACTTTGTCTTTTTTCCTTATATATATATCAGCGATAACACACACACACACACACACACACACACACACACACACACACACACGTTGGCCAGAGGGAGAGACACAAGCCTCAATTAACTGATCGCACCCTATGTAATCTCTAAACATTTAAATCAGTATAAATCTGATGATGCCTGGCAATTAAGTGAATGGTGGCCCTTGTAGATGATATATCACTTCCTAATCCTCAGAACCTTTGAATGTTACCTCATTTAGGAAAAAAAAAAAAGGCTTTTGCAGATATAATTAAGAAAGAATCCCTAAGGTGAGAACTTCCTAGATTAGACAGGTGGACCCTGCCCGCACTCAATGACAAGTGTCCCTATTCCTTATCACAGACACACAGAGGGAGGCGGAAGTGTGACCAGGGAACCAGACGCAAAGATACAGCCAAAAGCTAGGGAACATATGCAGATGGCTAGGAGAAGCTGGAAGGGGCCGATGCTGCTCAAGGGACACCTTGATTCTGGACTTCCAGAACAGTGACAGGGAAACTTCTACTGTTTTAGCCATCAGTATCATAGTAACTCGTTAATAAATTATGGAAGCAGAAAACTAATAAGCCCGGATATGTGCTTTTTTATATTATGCTATTTCTTTTCTCCTTCACTATCATTCCCTTGTAGAGATGTCTGGGCAACCCCTACCCCACACACAGACACACACACAGAGACACACACACACTTCTAAGACTTTGAATTCTGACTCAAAGCAAATATGAACTGAAAAATAGGATGACAAGAGATTTATAGTGGGGCTTTTTTTACAAAATATTTTCTAGCAAACTGGAAAACTTTCCCAAGTTATGACCTCCAATTTCCTCTTATTATTATGAAATCATTCACATTATCTTTTTTTTTTTTTGAGACAGGATCTTACTCTGCAGCCCAAGCTCGTCCTGAACTCACTATGGAGCCCAGCCTGGCCTAGGTCTTGCTAGGCAAGCACTTTAAAGCCTGAACCATTCTTCTAGTCTCCATTCTTACTATCTTATCAGAAATTAAGTAGTGCACAACAAAAACAAACAAACAAAACCATTGAAAATACAAACAGTGTAAAGTGAAAATCTACTCATAACTAGAATGAACATATAACTTAATATCAAAGATGGAACACTTCGAAAGGAAAGAAAAAAGTGTATATTTTATCAGGACAGGAGTTGAAAACCGGGGCCATGTCAGGTGAACCAGAAGGTATAGTTATCCTACCTATAGTCCAAATACCTGAAAATACAGAATGCATTAGAGATATTTCCTATGTTTTAGTTTGGGCATTATAATACAACAAGCTTCTTTCTGTAGTGCACTTTGGGTTCACTGATCTCTACAATCAGCTTCGATGCATGCACTGGCTGAGTAAGAAGCACAGCCTGCATCTTACTCACACTGGCATCTGCCTCAGTGAGTACTTTGTAATTCCATGCCATTCCATTCCAGGGTTAAAGTATTCTGTATCTAGATATCTTTAGAGAAAATGTTTTGATCCAAATTAAACATTAATTATCTAACTGGAATTATTTTTCTGTTCCCCAAATAGGTTCCCATTCCCATTTATTTGTAACTGCTATATTGTATAAATTCCTTTGCTTGTGTCACTTGGGGTACTACAGATTTTTAGGAGAAAAGGCCCATCACCCACACAATTACTGTCCTCTCTTTCAAGGGCTGTGAGGAGACCTGGCACTTCTGATTTAATCTAATATTTTTATTCTGAGCCATGAGATGAAAGGGCTCATTTGTTTGGAGCCTTTCGGCTTCTTACTGTGTTGCAGAGACCCACTCGGCTGCTGGAGTGGGAACTCCTACAGAAAAGCAATGTGACAAAGTTGGGGACTCCTAGAGGAAATCCAGGTCAGCCTGGCACACTCCACATACAAGTAGCCCAGTCACCAAGGCTAAACTTTTCCTCCCAGGGTCCAGATTCCTGGAGTATTTCTATTAGTGCCCTCATGAACTGAACATTAAGGAACAAATGTCCAGATTTGCCAAGAAGCTCCTGTATGTGGAACAGCTGTCACAGACCAAGCAAGGCCTCTGCAGAAGCAAAGTCACCAAAGGATCCAACTGAGCCAACTGTGAACATAACAGGATAATGAATTTTCCTCTCTGTGTTTTCCTTTTCACAACACTGAACTGGGGCCACCTGGTGCAAGGGTGCGCGTCCAACAGTCGCTGCGTGTGTAGAAGACAATGTTAGAACCACCAGAGTGTACAGATCCTCTGCTGGGCCCAAGCCTTTCCTTTCACACCGGCAACGAGGAGGCAGGAGCCCAGAGGAGTTAGAACACCTGCCCAAGGTCACACTGGAAGTTGCTAATGGTGTGGCGGTCGCCACTGCTGCACACATGTGACTTCTGAGAACACTGCTACGGAAAGACACACTTCAGTCAGAGGCAGTACAGTGGCATGGTCAGAGTCCTGCAGCTGGTGAGCCCAGCTCTGTGATCCCGAGCCTATTATCAGTCACTCGCAGCCCATGTGTCCTTATCCAGTTACAGGGAAAGTCACGACTAGCAGTATTAGCCATTAGCATAAGACAGCTATAGTCAGAACTCAAGGTAAAAGATTTCAAATGTCTAAGCAAGCGACAGAGAAACTGCTTTGCTCCATCCTCTTAAAGATGAGAAGACTTCCGTAATGTGCTTCCTTTGCACAACAGACACACTCAGGAAAAACCACAGTAACAATGTGTACTTGCATCCCCAACTGCCAACACCTGCTTACTCAGGTCCAGCCTGACCAGAACTCAGAACTAAGAGTAGATTATCCTCAGAAGACTTTCACTTTTGCCAACAGATACCACTATACATTTTTGAAGAAATCAGTTTGTTTTACCTGAATACAGAACTTTACTGAAATTAAAAGCATTATAAAGTAATGCTTCTTAAGCTGTGAAGGACTAGTGTTTCATTTTAAAAAACTTTGCAATCCACTGCAGACCAGTGTTTTTAATAATATAGAGTAAGAATGAATTCGAGAAAAAAGAAATCAAGAGAAAACGACAAGATGCAGGCTCACTATTTTAAATGAGGACCACTAAGTCACGTGGCTGGAAACATTTCCAAGCTCTCAGGCTCGATTTCGGTGCTCTTCTCTTCCTGGGTCACGTGCAGTCACACTGGCAAACCGCTAAGAAACTGGCCAACCCTGCCTGCCCTTCAGTCTCCCAGCAACCCCACACCACACGCTCAGGAATCAGCTTGCTTCCGCCTCCTACTCACTGTCTGTTACCCACATCTGACCTGTGAAAAATGGGGGCCAGAAAGGCTGAGTCTTTGCCCTAATATCCACCACAAAGTAAGTGGCTAGCCTGGGACTCGAACCCAGAGCCAATTGTCTAATGTCTGTGCTGCCACACCCTGTGTTATTTCTGCCAGGTCCCCAGAGAGAAGCCACACGATTAGTTTTTAGTTTATTATTTAATTGACACTATATCATCACATCATTATTCAGTCTGCAGGCAGCTAAGCTCTTAGGTTTATCCTCTGCTGTCTTCCTGTGTCCTGGTTTTCTGAACACTTAAATTAATTTAGTTAATAAGATTATGAAGGGTGACGAAATTCACACCAACCAAGTACAACATCTGACGAAAGGCTGGAGGAATGGCTCAGCAGTTAAAGCACTTGCCTAGCAAGCGCTACGTCCAATGCTAAGTACCTGAGTTCGATTCCCCAGCACCACATAAGCTGGGCGTGGTAGCACACGCCTATAATCCCATCACTTGGGAGGCGGAGGCAGGAGGATTGCTATGAGTCCAAGGCTAGCCTGGGCTCCACAGTGAGTTCAGGACCAGCCTGGGCTATGGTGGCTGAGCCCATCTTAAAAAAGAAAAAATCTGAAACAGAATATGTAAAAGAGTGATGAAATGTACAGAGTTGACCACTAAAATCAGACTTAAATGTCTTTACTCCACACTTCCTGGTCACTGATGAGGGTGTATGGCTGGGTGTCTTATGACAAAGCTTACCTTGCCCAACAGCAGAGTGCATTTTTTCCATGTCAAACTTAATTTTTGATCTTCCTGGAGTGCTAAGCATTTTTTCCCACACTGTAGTTACTTCTTTAAGACAAGGAGTGATCTCTTCATAATCCAGCTTCAGGCGCTTATTCAGCAAATCATTTTCAGAGGCTGGAAGAGACCATGTAATGGCACATTAGTGGACACCACGGTTACAGGTCATGGTACCCAACATGGCTGTCTGCTCATCACACAGAGATGTGGACCACTGAACAACAGGTAAAGTTAAACTCACTCATTTTCCTCGTCCTGGTAATGTGAAAGTCCTGGGAGGCATCCTGATTCTGCTCTCAATGTTGGCCCCACTGTTAAGATACATCCTCCTTCGATTTAATTCTTTTCATGTCCACATCTGCCCTATCAAACTACAAATATCCAAAAGGCAAAAGCTGTGGGCTACAATTCCCAGTGCTTAGCATGGTCCACACTCAACAAGTGTTTAGGTTTTTTTATCTGAATCAGGAAGGGCACTCTGAGGAACAGTTCTTCTGTGTCTTGAGTCAGATTCCTTTACACAGTGTCTACCGTGGGTCGTGTTTCTGCTTCCTAGAGCTAAACAGAATAGATCTACCCTTTCATACAACTCCTCATACGTGTGAACACAGTTACTATGCCCTACCAAAGTTGGCTTAAAGCTGCACTAAGAAGAGTTAGACTTAAATTACCAGACTGGGGGTGGGGGGGGGGGTATCAATAAAGGAAAATTTTGAATTAACATCTTTAAACTGATTCCCCAGTCCAGTCTCTCACTTCAAGAACACAGAGCTGACATTTAAAGAAATGAAGCAATGTGTCCAGGTTTTTTATGTACTGGGCAACTGAGTGATTCTATGCCTTATGTTACCTTTCTCGCCCATTTTTTCACTTATTATCTTTACTCTTTTCTAAAGCATTTTTTTTCTAGGTTCTGTTAGTCATCTTCCTACAGCTCTGGCATTAACATTTTTTTATAAAAAAGTTAACCTCAAGATTTATTTTTAGACTATAATAAAACACAATAAACAAACATCCTAAGAGCTGAGATAGCCATGTAGCCAACTGGGCGAGGATAAGCTGTGTTACAGTGGCTGGAACCCCCCCATGGGTTCCTGGCACCAGTGCTGCTTCTCACAGTGAATTCCGCCATAAGCGTGTCTGGCTCCCTCAGTGCGGCCAGCAAACTGTGTGAAGAACTTGTTCTAAAGTCCACAGAACCTGACACAGCCAGAAAGGGCTGTCCAGAAGAGTCAGCTGCGCAGGCGTAATCCATGCATTCTGTTGTTGACCAGGGTGACAGCCTCTCTTTCTGGAATCTGACAACTCTGCTGCCTAAAAACAGTGGCCTCCAAAATGCCTCATCAGCCAAGGGAGATAGTAGAAGCCTACAACAAACATCAAGGCTTCTGGACAATCACGTCACACACAGGACCAAGCTGTCTACAGTAACAGAGAAACCCACACACCTATGCTCTTTATGAGCTTGGGGTAACAGGACTGAGTGAAGTCAAATGCAACTGAGGAAGAGCTGTCTAAACATTCATTACCATGTAGTAAGGATATATGTGCTAACTTTGTGACTTACGTTCACCTCTGTCTGCCCACTCTGCAGGGCAGACTACAGCTTCTCTGTCTCTATTCTGTTCTATTGACAACTGTTTTCATGGACAGAACTTTGTCAACCGCTACTATCTCTCAAAAGCTTAGGAACAAAAACTAAGAGGTTCAGCAATTAAATGATCCCCATATTAGTAGAGCTCTTCAGACAACATGGAGAATGTATTTTTGCAAAAACACATATTACTTAATTAGGAAAAAATCTTTTGTACATTAAAATGCCACCAATTGCAATTTAAAATATAATGTTCTCCTGGATATCTCAAAAAGAACCAACCTCAGAATTAGGGGTGTGACTGAAAGAACACAGAACAGCACAAAATGTATAAAAAAATTTATTCACTGAAATCATGACAGAAAACTTCCCAAATCTAGGAAAATAAGTCAACTCAGGTACTGAAAGTCTATAGAACACCAAATAACTCTGACTAGAAAAGAACCTCATCACAACACATCATAATCAAACCTCAGAAATTCAACACCAAGAGAATATTAAAAGCAGTAAGAGACAAGCAGATGGTATTCTACTAAGGCAAGATCATCCAAATTACTACACATTTCTTAATACAAACCTTAAGGACCAGGAAAACCTGGAACAAAATCTTTCAAGTTTTAAAAGAAAGTAAATGCTAAACCAGGTTGTATCCAACAAAATTATCCCTAAAGTTGGAGAAGAAAAAAATTTTCACAACAAAGAAACCCTCAAGAAATCTACAACCACTAGCCCAGCATTGCAGAAAAATATTTGAAGGAATCTTAGAGAGGGACAGAGAGAAGAACACCACCAAAGAACTCAGAGGAAAGGAAACATCAAAAGGGAAAGAGAGCCAATACCAGGAAAACAAGACAATGGCAGGATTTAGTAAAAATTTACAATAATTACTCTCAATGCTAATGATCTTTTCAAAAGACACAGTTTGGTAAAATAATCAAAGAACAAAACTCAACCATTTGTTGTCTGCAAGAGACAAACTTCACCCACAAAGCAGCACACAGACTGAAGGTAAATGGAGAGAAATAAATATTGCATACTGAAGCCTAGAAATAAACCAAGTAACTGTACTATCAGACTCATTAAAACAGTGCACAATAGATGTCAAACTAAAAGATATCATAAGAGACAAAGATGGACATTATATACTGGTAAAAGGAACAATTCAATAGGAAGAGTCCAGAAGTATAACTACATATGCACCCAATGTAAGTGCAGCCAATTATATAAAACAGAAACTACTGGACATGAAGGACCCAGTACAATCATACTAGGGGACTTCAATACCCCACTCTCATAAATAGACAGTTAAATCAACCAAACAATCAAACAAGAAAGAAACATCAGTGCTAAATCACACTGTGAAACAAGTGGACTTAGATAGTCAACGGTTCTATCTAACATCAATAGAATACACCTTTTTTTCAGCAACACATAGGACTTTTCCCAAAACAGACCATATCCTTGGACACAAGACATGCTTAAATAAGAAAGAACTAAAATTATTCCCTGCATACTTTCAGATCATAGTAGACAGAAACTAGAAATTACCAGCAAAAGAAACTACAGAAACTATGCAAATACAAGGAGATTTAATAACACACAATTAAATAAGCAATGGATTACTGAAGAGGCCAGGGGGGAAAAAAAATTCCTAAAGTCAAATGACAATGGAAGTACATCATACTACAACCTATGGGAAACAATAAAAGCAGTACTAAGAGGAAAATTTATAGCTATGAATGCACATATTTAAAAAAACAGCAGAGCTGGGGGCATAGTTCAGCAATAAAAGTTCTTAGCTAGAAGCTCAAGATCTTGGGTTTGATTCCTTAGCACCACATAAACTGGGCATGGAGGGAATTGCCTATAATCCCAGTGCTCAAGAAGCTGAAGCAGGAGGAATGACGTGAGTTAGAGGCTAGCCAGGGCTACGTAGTGAGTTCAGGATCAGCATGAGCCACAAAGCGAGACCTTGTAACAAAACAAAAAGCAACACCAAAAAAAGAGTACTCTCAAATAATCTAATAATGTAGATCAAAGTCCTAGAGAGACAAGAGTAAGACAAATCCAACAGCAGTAGAAAGAAATTGTAAGAATCAGAGTGGAGATTAATGAAGTTGAAGTTCAAAAGAAAACCAATACAAAAGGTCAATGAATCAAAGAGTTAGTTCTTCAAAAATCAAAAATATAAATAAGTCTGATAAACCTCTAGCCAAACTCATAGAAAGAAGGAAAAAATTCACATCAATATAATCAGAAAAGGAAAATAACTGAAGTAACAATGGACACTACTGAAATCCAGGCAATTGTGAGAAACTATTTTGAAAATTTACATTCCAATAAATTCAAGAATCCAGAAGAAATGGATAAATTCCTATACACATGAGACAACAAAATTGTAATGAAGAAGGTATTAAAACCTTGAAGATAGCAATAACCAGGGAAAACACTGAGGCAGTGTTAAAGGGTCTAACAACAAAGAAAAACCCCAAGACCTTACCGGTTCACTGCAGAATTACATCAGAACTTCAGGGAAGTTAGCGCCTATGCTTCTCAATGTTTTCCATGAAAGTAAAAGAGAAAGGAACACCACGAAACTCCTTCCTCGACCCTCTGCCCCCATCTCGGCATCACCTTGCTCCCAAAACAAGATCAGACCCAAGAAAGGAAAAAAACTACCGACCAGTTTCCTTAACGAATATAGATTCAAAAATCCTTAACAAAGTGCTTACAAACAGAATGCAACTAATTATTATGAAGACCTCACGCAATGATCAAATTAACTTCATACTGGGGATGCAAGGAGGGCTGAACTTACATAAATCAATAAATGTAATACACATCAGCAAAAACAAGGACAAAAATTACATGAGCGTCTCAATAGATGCTGAAAAAGCCTTTGAAAAAAATACAACATCCTTTCAGGTAAACTCCGATGGAAACAGGTGTGTAAGGATCTCAACTGAAGCTGATAAAAGCAATTTATGGCTATCCTACTATTAACATTATCCTAAGTGGACAAAAGTTGAAAGCATTTCCTCTCAAATCACTAACAAGACAAAGGTGTCCACTTTCATCACTCCTGTTAAAGGCAGTGCTCAAAACCTTAGCCAGAACAACCAGGCAACAGAATGGAATAAAGGAAATATGCATAGGAAAGGAAGAAATCGAACCATTCTTATCTGCAAATGGCATGATCCTTTATACGGCATACTCCAACTCTTATAACTAATAGACAAAGTCAACCGATTTACAGGTTATAAAATCCATACACAAAAATCAATAGTATTTCTTTACAGCAATAATGAAAATACAGAAGTAGTGATCAGATAAACAATCCCACTCACAGTAGCCTCAAAGACAATTAAATACTGGTAGTCAACTAACAAAGTGAAGGTCCTCCATACTAAAATTATAGTATTGTAAAAAAGAAATTGAGGAGAATGTTACAAAATGGAAAGATATTCCCTGTTTCTCAATAGGCAGACCCAACACTGTCAAAAATGGCTATACTACCAAAACCAATGTATAGATTCAATGCAATCCCAATCAAAATACAAACAGCATTTTTCACAGAACTAGAAAAAACAATCTGAATATTGACAGGGAATCAGAAGAGACTCCGAATAGCCAATACAATCCTGAGCAACAAACCAAAAGCAGGAGGTGTCATAATATCAGACATCAAGTCATATTACAAAGCAACAGCGATAAAAACTACATAGTATTGGCACAAAAACAAGACTGGTGGATCAGTGGAACAGAATTGGGGATGCAGAGACAACTCTGAGTAGTTTTAGCCATCTGGTGAAAAAAGGGACCAAAAACATACTCTGAAAAAAAAAAAAAACCACAGCCTTTTTAACTAATGTTACTGGAAAACTGGCTAACCACGTGCAGAAGAATGAAACTAGAACCTTATCTTCTGCCATGCACCAAAATCAAACCAAAATGGATCAAAGACCTGGGGATTAAAATAAAAACAGTGAACTTGTTGGAAGAAAAAAATAGGCAAATCCCTTGAAGGCACAGGCACAGGCACAGGCAACGACTTCTGCAATAAAACACCCAAAGCATGTGAGATAACACCAACAATCAACAAAGGGCATTATAACAAATTAAAGAGCTTCTGCAAAGCAAAGGAAACAATCAACAAAGAGGGCACCCATAGAATGAGAAAAAAAAAAAAAAAACTTTGCCAGTTACTCCTCAGTCAGAGGACTATTACCTAGAATATACAAAGAACTGAAAAAAAAAAAAAAAACCTAGAGCCACCGAAATAAAAGATCCAATCAAAAAATGGCAACTGTCTTACTTTTTCATTACTGTGACTCAATACCTAACATGCACAAATTAAGAGAGAAAAGATTTATTTTAGCTTACATTTTCAGAAAGTCACAGTCCATTCACAGGTGGGCAGTTGGAAAATGGTAGAAATACATGGTGGAGCCACAGCTAGAACCAGAGCCAGAGCAGGTGCTCTGGGAGACAGAGTTCCTCAGGGAAGCACCACAGAATAAAGACAAGTCTGGGAGGAAGGGGGAACCAGCACATGCCCCTCCAGGTCAAGCCCCAAGCATCAGCCCCTCCAAGTCAGGAACCACCTCCCAACAGTACACAGTATCCATAGGAACATGAGATTTTTGAGGGACACTTCAGATCAAAACCACAATAGCAACTGAAATGAAAAGGCAGTTTTCACAAGTCTGAATAATCAATAAACACATTTTAAAAATGTTCAGCATCTCTAGTTATCACAGAAATGTAAATCAAAACAACACTGTGGTTCCATCTAACTCTATTAAGAATCCCTCAAAAAATAACAAATGCTAGCAAGCCTGTGGGGAAAAGTGAATACTTCTATATTGTTAGTGGGACTGTAAATTGGTACAACTAATACTTCATTTTTACTTCATTTTAGTCAAAAAATGATATACTCTTATATACCATTATACAAGAGTCATGTGTCTTAACCTTACATGAATCTATACCTTTATCAACTACAGAAACTATGTGCAGGTACATGGCATTGTTGAAACTCATGAATACCTTGTGGACCTGCTCAGAGAGCATTCACATACTTATTTGCACCATTACACGACCTGTGAACAGCAGCAGAGGATCCTATACAACTGGACTTTATAGGACACAACACACTCTTAGAGTTTATTTATCAGATTTGGTGTCGTCTTTTTTTTTTTTTTTTTTTCTTTCAGGGCTGGGTATTGAAACCAGGGCCTTCACACTAAGCTTAATTCCCAGCTTTAAAAAATCTTTTTTATTTTAAGACAGGGTTTTGTTAAGCTGCTAAACTGCCTAGACTGGGCTTGAATTTGGGAGCCTCCTACCTCAGCCTCCTACCTCAGCCTCCCAGAGTGCTGGGATTACAAACATGTACCACCACACCACGCTAGATTTGGGCTTTCTGTGCCTTCAGTTCTATAAAAACATCAAGGTCAACAGTAACAGACAAAAATCTGCAAAGCCATCAAGAATAATGCTCAATGAAATGTACTCTTAATTCCAAAAGCACTGGGCAACGGCAGCAAAACTAACTCCCTGCTACAGTTGCCTTTTGAAAGATTACACCCAGAGTTGGTCTTCTGTATCTTGATTACTTTCTATCCAGGCAGCTCTCTACCTACTAAGGCCTTTCCACAGAGCGTGTATGCTCAGCCTCTTAAATTACTTTGAAATTGATAATTACTTGTTTAAATGTCAGTATATGAACACAAAATGAACAAATATAAACTGTCAAAGTTCATGTCAGACCTTGATACTACTGATATCAATAAATATCTACAACTCACTAAAAAGGGAAAGAGATTACAAACTTTAAAGACTCAGAGAATCACTTTGTCCTTCATACCCAGGAAGACTACAGCTCAATATGAAGTATGAGAAAAGTAAGCAAAAATAACACTTTAGAAGATCTGAGCTGAAATCGCAACCTGTATCTCAGAAGTACTAGACACTGTACTAATAGTGACCATACAGGAATAATTAATCTAGCTGGTGAAACAACTTTCAAATCTCCAGCAAGCAGTGTCCACATTACTTTAAAAAAGCAAACAGTTAAGACTGGTGAGCCAGTATGTATGTTAGCTCATCCTGTTGTTGGTTTTATTTTTTAAGAATGCACAGTTATGTTTGAAGCAATTCACTTCAAAGCCAAGATTTATTATGTCTGGCCTGCTCAATTTCAAAACTGTAAACCCACCTTGTAGCTTCTGATTTTCTTTCTCCATCCTGAGTAGCAGTATCTGCTGTAGAATAGCCTTTTTCCACAGCTCCCGAAGCTCTCGTGATGTCCTTTTCTTTTCCTCCGGTACAGGGCCAAAGGGTCCATCCTCACACACTGGCTCCAAAGGTGACCGTGGAGGAAGCTCTCCCAGTTCTGAATAGTCTGGAGAAGGAAAAGGAAATTCCAATATGGTCATTTTTCAACAACAAGAAATTTATATATATATTCAAGCCCAGTGCCAATCAGCAAATTCTTCTCACCTAGATAGACCATCATGACATTATCAAACTTAAGATTCATGTTTCAGTACATATTGGAACACACTAGGTCTGAGCCATACACATAAAACAGTAACATGTAAAATAGGAATCAAAAGTTGCAGTAGCTGAGGAAACGATTAGATGCTGAGTTCTACTATTTTTATCTTCTTAAAAAATTAAATAACTGTATTATTGATAATAACAGCAAAAAAGCATATAGTCTCCTATGTACCAAACTGTTTTAAAAGCTACACAAATAATCATTTACTTAACATAAATACCTTAAGACGTAAGTAATAATACTATTCAGCTGTAAAGAAATGTGAATAGTGGCACAGGAAGTTTAAGTACCATACTGCATGTCACAGAGCTAAGAAGCTGAAGAACAGGTGCACATGCACTCTTGCTGTGTCACAGGGGTAATACAGGGTAGACATTCTGAAAGAGGAGGGAACGGCATTTCTCAGTCACTAATACCAGTGACCACCAACAGACCCTCTACCAAGTGCTGGGCACTGTGCTAGGCATTCCACACAGACTTGTTTAATCCCGATGACAACTCCCCAAGGTAGATTACTAGCCTGACAAGAAAACTAAACCTCAGGAAGGCCAAATGACCTGCCAAGTGCGCTGCTCAGAAGCCAAAATGGAGAAGCAGACAAAGCCCAACAGAGGCTGAGTTCAGGCCTGCTCCCCCCCTGGGCCAGACCACTGTGCCTCTCCGTAAACTCACAGGCTTTTTTTTTGGTTCCAGTCACTCCATGCAAATGTGAGAAATGATACTCACTTCTCACTGTCCAACTGAAAACACAGGCACTGACAGACATATTTATAAAGTCTGTATAGCCACAAAAGCAAAGGGCTGCAAAAAACACACTAGTCCGGGATTAGACTTCTCTATTCTGACATCTCCTCTAATGACAGGATGTACGATGCTTAAATTATACAGACTTTCAGAAACAACAGCCTCCAGGGGCTCTAAGAATTTTAAATCTAGTCATAACTCAGGGGCCCTAAGAGACAACTGCCTCAATCTAAATCATTACTGTGACATTCCCAATAGAGTTGTAAATATGAACTATGCTGGTGCTTTGCTATTTTAGATGCCAAATTTTTCTCCAACTACTCTGAGCTGCTGTATCTTTCTCTCTGCATGAAAACGTGCAGAACCAAAGTGTGACATCACATCACTGTTACGAGCAGAGTCAGCTCTGTGACAGAAAAGGAGAAAACACCACAGGCACCCAACCTCCTCCTATCTCTGGGGTGTAGGTCACAGGGTTCCTTTTTTTTTTTTGTATTTTCATAAAACAGGGACATTTAATTTTGAGCTATGATTATCCTTTTATGGACATAGCACTAAGTCCCACATTAAGTGTTCTACTGTAAAAAAGAAGAGTTCCAGGAAGAAAGAAAAAGGGGAGACAAATGTTCACTCTCCAATTTTCTGACTTTTTGCTGTGCGCCAGCCCACAACTGAGTATCTTACAACACTTCCCATGACTTTAGAAAATCCTGAACTTCCATGCCAAAAGAAAAAAGAAAGTTTTGAAATTCCAGTTGTCCTAAAGTCTCTGTTTTAACAACATGAGCAGACTGTGGAAATGCGAATTCAAATTGAACATGAAATCTCTGGAGAAGAGCTAACAACAACAGGGATTAACATCTGCAGCATCTGTTGTTACCGACAGTGAAAGAAATATTCTTTAACACACAAAGCAAAATCACTATGCAGATTTAATACCTTAAAACTGTTTGTGTAGTGTGAGCAACTTTATGAGGGCAGAAGGTAGAGATGGGGGGCAGAGACTGCTGTGTTCCCTGCCACATCTCTGCCTGATGCATAGGGAACACTCACGAACAAATACTTAAACTGCCTCAGTCTTGCCAGGACTATTTTGGATGTTTTTTATTTAAATAATCCATGGAGGACCTCATTATTTTCTACAATTACATGACAGCCTAACACAGGAAAGCACATTTTGAAAAAAAAAATTCATTCAGTAAAAAAGTATTGTTAAGTTCTGGCTACCTGCAAAGAATGTTGCTAGACTTGCAAGTATGAACAAGATACAGCCTCTCAAATTTCAACAGGGTGACTGAGAGAACTATATGGCTACTGGAATAGAAGAAATAGAAAGTGTGTTTTCAAGTTCAAATAAAAGAAGGATGAATTTCTGCTGTTTATCAGGTCATGATCATGGGGTCTGAAGCCAGATGTCTGGGATCAAACTCTGGCTCACCCAGGAATGCAGCCTGTCTAGCTACATTCCTAGTTACATGTTCAGGTTACATCTCAGTTTCCTTATATGCAGAATATGTCTAATAATGCTCATCTTGTAGATTATGAATATTAAACAGATAAATGGGGCAAGGCCTGGTATATAGCAAACATTTAATAGAATGTCATATGCCACTCTTTCCCATAATCATCATCGTCACTATCACCACCATCATTTTTTTGGGAGGGGTGGGGGGAGCTGAGGAAGTACTTAAAGGACAGGAAAAATTCAGGCAGGTACAAACGACGGGAGCCACATTAGGTAAACAGACCAATAAAATAAGGTGCACAGCTCATCACTGCTAATGACCGACTCTGACGAATGCCCAGATGGTGCACAGGTGAGAAGGGAAGACGAGAAGACCAAGCCTAGAGTAGAAGCCTCCATGGTCTGCTCAATCCATACTAGTTTAGTTCGCAAGCAACTGGGAAGCCTGGAGAACTAGGGGTTCTTAAAGCAGACTGACCTCAAACATGCATTCTTCAGAACGGGAAAGATAAGCTGGTCATCAGGGAGTGCGTGGCCCTATGGGTCAGAGACACTGACAGGCCTTTACACAACAGTGCAAACAGTTGCAAAGAAGCTGTGAACACAGAATAGAGCTCCACTTGCCTGAGATGGGAGCAGCGCGAGGTGAAGGATACACTAACTGTAAAAAAGAAGCCAAGACATACAGGAAAGGGAAATAGAAGCAGGGGCCCTGCAAATCTTTATCCTTATCTTCTCTCAATCTGGCTACATGGGGGAGAGTCAGGGCCATGTGAAGACACAACATGAAGAAGCCAAGCTCGGACCTAGTCCAGTTAGGCAGCACCCACTGACGTCAGCTTCACAAATTATCAGACAAGTGAGAGGCTGTTTTATCCTTCAATGGCAAGTGTGGGATACTGAGCTACTAGAACTTGAACCTAAGGCTGGCTCATTCTAGTGCTTGGGGCCAGTAAGAACAAATGCAAAGAGGAAAAGGACAATGCTCTGTATCACAGACGTGCTGCTGTTCACTGCCAGGAAATACCCACACTCCCAGGCTTTTATGCCTTAGTTTCTATCTGCAAATCATAGACATTAACACTACCCACTCCCCAGCTTTGGTGTGGAAATTAAATGGAAAATCCTTGAGAGCACTTATGGTAGGCCTAAGGCAAAAGCAAGCACAGAATTTGTAATAAAATCATTATCAATTGTGTTTAAAAACAAAAATTTGGCCAAATCTTTCTGTTGCACAGACTTTTCAATAGTCAATCAGTTGGGGGATATTAAAAAATACTGGAGTACTGAAGAATACTGGGGAAGAGAAACACTTGCTCTACAAAGAGAGCAGCATGTCCCAGAGTCCACCCACCCACTCCCCACAGAAGGCTCCTATATCACAGCCTTCGTGCGTCTAGGATCCATGGTCCTTTAAGGGAATGATAGGGAGACACTGCTACCCCCACAAGAGCTGAGATGCGCTTTTGGCTTCTTTGGCTGAGAACACCCACAGATGATTAAAAAAAAAAAAACACCGATCAAGCAGTGAGGAGCTCTGTGCTGAGACCACCATTTTAACATTGGAAAATAGGTGAAAAACTGACTTGCCACAAAGTTCTGTGCCAAACAGCCAGGGAGCTGGAAGCACATGGAAGTCTCCTGAGTTGGCTCTCTCATCTCACTCACATGTATTTAAAAAGATGTCCAACCAGTCAACCTTCATGATTTACATTGTTGATGCCCTTGCTATGGCTGCTGTCAAATCTACTTTGTTTGGACTTGTCTGTGGGTGCAGAAGTCAAGGTTTGCCTGATTGCTACCCAAAAGGACATGGATCCAAGCCAACACAACCCAGGTAAGGAGGTTCTCTAAGTGTGGTCCCTAAACCACCATTAGCAGCAGGATCCCTAGGCCTTGTAAGAAATGCAACAGGGCCCTGCCTACTCAGACCTACTGGATAATAAACTCCAGGGTAGGACCAGCAACCCACATTTGTACAACTGGGGATTCTAAAGTACTTGAAAGATTGACTACTCCTAATGACTGACAGTCAATACTTTTTTAGACACTTATTTTTAGGTTATAAATTGACTTCAACTGGTGGTGTAACATTATATGAAACTAAGATACTAGGAAACAGGAGTACCTTTTAAATAAATTATTTCAAATTAATTAAACAGTGATTCCCTCTATCTACTGTGGGTGCCCATCAAAGTTTAGACATATTTTTTGCTCTTCAAAGTGCATTACTTTCGTCAAAGGTGAATTGTTTGAACTAAAATATAATTTTTCTAAGAAATGCATTCAAAAATGGCTTCTCTCTGTTGACCTAGACCAACCACCCACACTATTATAGCAATAATGCATCTCCTTCCTGAAAACTTCCAGAGCTGAACAGAGACATGAACTGATGAATCACCCAAAATAAACAGAAAAATACACTACCAAAAGATAAGATCATGATTTTCCATCCTGTGTCCTGTAGCCATCCTCAGAAAAGCTGCTGGTTTACAGCAGGGCTTCTAGTACCTCACTGGTGCGCCCCTCCTGTTCAGCTCTGGCCTCTGTAAGCTGGCACACTCCAGCCTTTATTCTTCTTAGTTTCCACTAAGGCATGGTGAAGAAAAAATAATAGAGAAGAAACCAACTTCCTCATCCACACACCTCCCCTGTCCATAACATGCAATGTTCAGAGGGCCAAAATTAGACACAGAAAGAGTAAAGTGACCGCATTATGCAGAGACCCTTCAAACTATACCCCACACCTTGTGCTGGCCAAGTCCATGCAGGGCACTCAGGGGACAGTGGGAAACAGAGCTTCTGTAAAGTGGCTGCCACAATCCAATACCACAGTTTTAGACTAAAAGCTTAAACAACAGAAATTTATTTCTCATAGTTCTGCAGGGAGAGCCCAAGTTCAGGGTGTCAGCATGGGAGGTTCTAATGAGGAACACCTTTCTGACTTGCGGATGGCTTCGTTTTTGCTGTTATTCCCAAATGACACAGAAAGATGGGGGGGGGGAAACTCTGGGATCTCTCTCTCTTTCTCTGTCTCTGTCTCTCTCTGTCTCTCTGTCTCTCTCTCTCTCTCTCTCTCTCTCTCATTTACTAGGACATTTTTCCATTCATGAGGGTCCACTCATAGAGGCTTATGGGAACGTAACCACTACCCAGAATTCCATGTCCAAAAGCCACACTGGGCATTACACACTTGAACATATATGAATGTGAAGGGGGCAGGAAAGGGGAGAAAATGTTATTCTGTACCATCCCGCCATTCCAATTCAGCAAAACAGGTTTGATTTAACATTTTATAGAGCCTCTGTAAACTTTTAGCTAGGAGTTCAGCCTACAGCTAAGAAAAAAGGAAAGCTTTGAAATTGCAGATAACAAGCCTCAAATTTTTATTATGATCAAAAGGAGTAAGATAGACATCAGTTGAGTCTTAATGAATTGGCAAAATTTATCCCCCCCCCCCCCTTTTTTTTTGCAAGGAAAGGGAGACCTAGGATCCAGAAACAGGGATCTGCCTGAGTAAAAACACCACGTACTTCATGTGAGAGCTGTCCTCCTCCTGAGTTCACCACACTGGCTGGGTAGGCCACTAACTCGGCAACTGACCTGGCTATTAAAGAGCGTCACTATTTGTTGCAGTTCAACTTCAGGCCAGGTCTTAAGCCAGACTCCAACAAGGGCTCTGCCCCTGGGCCCATCTGTCATCCCACTTCTTTACCCAGGCCAGGCTACTTCCTCGTCAATGTGGAACAGATCCACTCTCCTACGGAAGCAGATTTAGGATAACATTTGCACCCCACCCTGTCCCAGCACACCAATGCAGGCAGACGCTGAACTAACACGCGCCTCCAGGTTCCCAGATCATCACAGAGTGCAACCTCAGTGCTGTAACATCCGTAAGATGAAGCGAAAGATGAGACTGCAGACTCAAAACACTGGCCCATTACGGGCTTTTGGCATAAGATCAAATAAAATAAAACCAAGGAAAAAAGTATTAAAGTTTTGTGAAAGAATCCACAGTGAAGATATAGCTCCCAAGAGATTTATAATACAAATAGGTGGGATTCAGTATATTTAATTTGTACTTAAATATTATGTGTTGAGATACTTGGAGTAGATAAAGACTGTTTTTAAAGTGGCAGCTTCCCGACTCAGGACCTTGAACTGAGTTCTGTCATATGCCCAGCACTTCTCCATTCTGTTCCTCTCTAGGTGTCTTCACTACAACTGCATGCTCCCTTGTTTAATGGCAAATCCACTTAAAAACCAATCCCTAGAACACTGCTGATTGCAGCAGTGCACCAAGTATACCTGTATGTTAATACTCAATAAATCCATCTCATGTTGGAGCAGGGCTTGTGTATCTCATGTGCAGATGAGATATCTCACTAAAAGTCATCTTAGTATATTTTCATAATGTGATAATAAAGACTGTGTTATAGGAAAAAGAAACATGAGAGATACAGTCAACCACTACTGTGGCCACCAAGGCCTGTAAGAATGAACTTGAAGCTAAATGTCAGTCATGGGACAGGGAAGGAGGGAGGGCACACGAAGATCCGGGGGCTCCACGCGCAGTGGGGGTAACTGAGGGTAGCGTGAGGCCATCATGGCCCAGAAGAGAAGATCAAAATTTCCCTCTTTGGCCCATCAGAAGGTTTTTAGGTATGCTGATTGATTGCCCTTTTCTCCCTTGAAAAATGAACAATCAACAATTTTAATTGATCTCAGAGAAATGGAATATAAATGTTTATTTTTTATTGAATATAGTTTATTAAAAGGGGGGAAGTTGTGTATATTTACATCACCCAAGGATAATATTTTCCTATATTCTCCCTTGGTGTTTCTTTGGATCTTCACCTTATGTTTAGAGAAGGCTCCACGCTGGTAACTGGGCTTTTGCCAGCGCTGCGCCATGTGCATCTCCTTGATCTATACCTGTTTTTAAGCTTAGCTAAGCTTGGATCTAGACCTGTCCATGTCTTCCCTGTCTTTTAAGCTTAGCATGAGGCACAGCGTCTGAAGTGTCCGACTACACCCATGTAGGGGTAAGGCTCAGAAGGCAGGGAGAGCATGAAAACTGACTCAGAAATGGGTCAAGGCAGGGTGTGTACACTCAGGACTCACGTCTGGAGGGGACCACTAACAGCCTTTCAACTGGAAATAACCGGAAAGGAACAGGATCACATAATACCCCAAGTCGGACAGATGTTTGATGAGAAATGCTGGGAAAAGGAAGACCGTAGGGATGAGAAGCAGATGTCATAAGAACTCACAGGGAAAGTAACACGGGGAATGTAAAAAACATATGGCCAGGGAAAGAGGTGGGAAAGGTCAAGGCACGTGCAGGTGATTGCCAAAAGTGAGGCAACCTCGCTGGGATGCTGCTCTCTCGGCAGTCCTAAAATAGAACTCCGTGCCTTAGTAGCTGACAAGGGACTGGCGGCTAAAAGCTCCAGGGAGAAACTCTGCCACTCTCCACCCCTTACCCTCCCTCCTGCCTCTCACGCATCCGTGACTGAAAAATCCAACCCCACCCATCCATTACACAATGCCTATCTGGACGTGATCTGAGGTTGGAATCCATGAAAGGAAACCTATGACCTAAAAGTTAGGAAATACTTTTGTGCTCTGCTGGGGAGAGGGGGATGGGGGGTCCACAACATGGAACAACAAGTTTAAAATAGTGAACCCAATTCTTCCTTCAACTCACACAAGCTACCTATGGAAATGTGACCTTTCCACCTGGAAAGCCCCAGCTACACTGCTTTCCTTATAAGGACCCATGTCCTGGGTATAATCAACTTGGGAAGCAACAACTCATTTCTGGTACCCATGACAGCACGGTGGCAGGAAATGGATTCGAGTTGTGTTCTACACTTCAGTGTTCTCATTAGGAAGCAGATCCAAACTATCCAATTATGGAAATAGCTTCTATCCCCTAAGTCAGAGCACAGAAAGAAGCTAGGTGTGGGGCACACACCTGTAACCCGGCACAAGTCTAGCTTGGTCAATTTAGCAAGACTCCATTTCAAAATTAGAAAAAAAGAGGGAAGGGCTGAGGATGTAACTCGGAGCAAAGGCCCTGAGTTCAATCCTTAGTGCCACAAAAGCGTCAGTACTCCAAGTTTCACTGAAAATCCTGATATAGCCAGGCCTGGTGGTACACAGCTGTAAACCCAGCTGCTTGACAGGCAGAGGCAGGAGGACTATTTGAGCTCAGGAGTTAGAAAGAGGCCAGGATGAGCAACAACGTGAGACTTACTGGAAAGTCAGTAAAAATAAACTGAGATTTCAAACACTTAAAAGTAATCTGTATCATAAGTTAAAGTAAACAAGCCAAGTTCAAGTGTTTAAAAAATTTTTTTGTGGTAAGAAAATTTCTGAAACATTACTACAGCTTACTTGGCCAAAAATCTCATTACAAAGGCATCATTTCCTTTTGAATGTCTCCACTGCCCATAAGTGAATATAGCAAATCCCAGCACAGAAAACTTCCATTCTGAGTTAAGAATTCAGAGTTGTGACAGGCGACCAAATACCCATGCACAAGACAAAACACAGATAAGAAGAAGCAAGGGAAACCTGCTAATCTGACCAAGTAAAAACAGTAACTGGATCTTTTTAAAAGATGTGCACATCTGCCACTCTAAAAGAGTAACACTTTTCTAAACACGCAGACCCAACAGAGAAAAACCAAGTGGTACACACTGAACCTAGTGTCTGTACATACTTCAGTTGCGCAGAGGGCTGGTGCAGGACGACCAATCCTGCCCAGTGCATCACTCTGTGCCTGCGCGGTCAGGTTTCCCTTGCTGCACCTGTCGGCCTCCGGGATGTCCTGAAAGCTGCGTGCTGTTTAACCTCCCACAGAGAGGACTTTAAGGAGTGACACATCTGTGACTAATTTTTCCCAGCGATTCCCAATCTTTTGTTTCTCACCATCAAGAAAGCTTCAAAAAGAGTCTCCTGCCACCTGCCTCTCAACACAGCAGTGGAAGTTTTTCTGTCCCTCAACTCAGAGCCGAGGGCTAGTCAGTGAGGGATGTGGTGGGGCTATCAAGCTGCCAAGAGAACACGATTCCCTGTGCTGCAACTTCAGGCCACGGCACACACTTTGTCAGAAAGTTAAAATAATTACGTGAGCAACCAGTACAGTACCCAGGGATCCCAGAGAGGCCGCAGGGCTGTTCTCCACATGCCACAGTCTATGGTAAAAGTACCGTGATGTTAAAAGTGAAAGAGGTGAGGGTGGAATTAAAGAGCGACGCCACTCACGGGGAAGGCAGCTCTCCTTATACCTTTAAAACCTGATGAGGAAAAGGCTGCCCAAATCTTCACATGACAGCAGCTTTGGCCAGCCAGATCCACGTCCCTGCCTGCACGAGGCGGACACTATTTCTGTGCGTGTTCTTAGCCAAATGGCTTATCAAAGAGGAGTCTGAATTTAAGCTCAGGCTGATCTGACTTAAATTCATGTTCAACTCAGTAACAAATAATTTAAAAACGGGCAAAGACTTAAACAGATATTTTCCCAAAGGTGATACATCAATGGCCAACAAGGCTATGGAAGGACGTGCAACACCACTAATCACCAGGCAACACACATCAAACCACGCGGAGATGCTGCCTCACACCCACCATGATGCCCACTCGCAAAATAACCAGAAAATAAATGCTGAAGATGTGGAGAAACTGGAAACTTCGTGAGACTGGCCTTTCTGATCTTCAGTTCTCTTGGCATTCTGGTCTTCTGAGCTCTGACCAGAATCTCCCATCAAGCTCAGCTCACAGCATTCTAAGGCTTCTCTAGCTGGCATCTCCATATCTTTCCAAATGCTCCCATTCACTCCTCTTAGTTACATTCTTGTTGCTGTGACAGAATACCCGGCATCCACAACTCAGGAAAGGAATATTTATTTAGCTCACAGTTTCCAAAGGTCTCCGTCCATTTACAGATGGCTGGAAATGGTAAAAGGACGTGATAGAGGCCGAGCAGGTAAGGACCTAATCATGGAATGGTAGACAGGAAGCCAAGTGAGCAAGGAAAGATGGAGCTGTATATATTCTCCCAGGTCATGTTCCAATGTTCTGCCTTTCTGGGTCAAGACCCAGTGTTCCACCCTTCTTACCGGACCCCACCTCTGAAGAACACACAGTTCCACCAGTATTCCACTGCATTCAAATGCATGAGGCTTTGGAGGGAACATCCCACACGCCAACCATAACAGAGGGCAAGAGCGGGGTCAGGCATTGGGTTGGAATTCTTGCTGATGCAGGATAGTGAGAGTAGGAGAAAGTCCCAACTAAGACACATAATGACTTTGGCCATATGCCACTAGAAATAACCACCAGAGTATGTTTTCTTTTTTCACAACACTGGTGATTTGAGATTGTCCTTCAGAAACAACAAAACATGGTCTTATCAGGAACTTTAAAGTAACTTCAACCAGAGCTTAAAACCTAACTATTTTCATTTAGAAAAGGAACATACTGACCTACCTACTGCAATTTCAAAGACAAAAAAAGTATTTAGGTATACAGAAAGAGTAATCATAAAAGATGTAACATGGTATTTCAAACTAATGAATATAAATAGAATACAGAAACCATGGCTTCTCTTTTTAAAAAAAATCAATTCCTAATCAATTCTTGGAAAATATAAAGTACTAAAATTTTATTTCTTCTGGATCAAGAGACATTTGGCATTTTGACGAGCATCACGCTCTGGGACACTCGAAGGCCCTTTCCCTGGAGCCCTGGGAGGAACAGCTAAGTAGTCAGAGAGAGGTAAGGCAGCAGTGACACCAGCAGCAGCTCGGCTCCCCCAATGAACTGCATAGCGAGAAGGCAAAGAGAGAGAGAGAGAGAGAGAGAGAGAGAGAGAGAGAGAGAGAGAGAGAGAGAGAGAGAGAGAGAGAGAGAGAGAGAGAGAGAGAGAGAGAGAGAGAGAGAGAGAGAGAGACCTTCTAAAGGACACTATTCACCTCTACTTTTTAGATTTCTTTTCTGTAAATTAAGACTGCCTTTTTAAAAAGACTAAATTACTAGTTATGCAGAATTTAGAATTATGGTGGGGTAGAATAATCAAATGATCACCTGTAGTTCCAGCCCACAAGAGAGAAGTGATTTTTTTAATCAGTTCCATTCGCAATAAATGAGAATACTGCTCACGTGACTTATGACAGAAATACACTTCCACCTTAATCTTCCTTAGGACATTAAGTCCTCTATTCAAAGACTGACTATATTCCAAATCCTTTTGTCTTAATTACAATTTGCTTTTTCCTGTTATAAAAATGTTTCATTATAACGTTTTTTTAAAAGATCATGGGAAACATCACCCATCACCATATCTTCTTGGAATGTCTACAGACTATTAGAATGTTTATTTTGCATTTTTCCAAGCATATGTTATTTTTACACAATATAAACTAAGTAGTTATGATAAATACTTTTATAATTAAAATTATTGTATATGGCAAAGACTCCAAAATCATATGTGCAACAGAAATCAAGTATTATCCGTGAGGCAAACTCTGTGGCAGGTCCTCAGACGACGACAAGATAGTGCAGTGGTCTCACAGGCTATAATGATCCCATGAGCTCTCAATGGCTTGGCAAGGCAGAAGCAGGAGCAGGTGTGTATGGGAAGTCTTCAAGGCTACTTCGTGTCCTAGGTCCTCAGCATCAGCCCCACAGCAGTTCCCCATTCTCTCTTCCTTGAAAGATATCTTGATCACTCTTGGCTGTGAAGCCTCCAAATAGGTTCTTTTGCCCTAAGAATCCCAAATTCCCGAGGCAAGAGGACCACAAATTCAAATACCACATGAGCAAATTAGTAAGGTCCTGCTTCAAAATAAAAAACAAAGGAGCTGGGGATGTAGCTCAGTGTGAAGGCCCTGGATTAACCACCTATATCCCTTCCACTACTCACCACCCCTCACCCCACAAAAATAAAGAAAAAAAAAACTGTTCTTAGCAAATGAAGCTGCGAGAAAGCTAACCAACTTCTATCTAAGTTCCTTAAGTCCTTCAAGTAATAATTTATACTACTTATCCCCCCCCCCCATTTCATCTGTTTTCACTGTCCCATTTCTGCCTATGGTTGGCAAATAACAGAATTACTGAGTCAGCATCAACTTATAATAACCAGAAGCTGTGCCCCTCCTTCTGTGCTGGCCTACCAAACCCCCACAGTCCGATGACAGCAGGCTGGGTCCACCTGCCATGGCAGTGCTGTACTTCTCCCACCATTCCTTCAGTGAGCAACCAGAGCTGTTTAATCAGTTCACCCTCCCAAAAATCTGGAAATTAACAAAATAGCTGTCAGGTACTTGGGCACCTCTGGAACTTAGAGGTCATACAGACTTGGGGCTAGAGTGACTATACATCGTGATGAGCTAGCTGGTGTGCAGAATAAAGAAAAAACTGAAGAAAAAATTATATAGCTCCAAAAAGAGAGCCACAGAGACACGATTAGCTCCTTACAAGTTCCTAGTTCCCAGCTCTTGCCCTTGTTCTGATTTCTGAAACCTTCTGGGTAAGGTAGCTTGAGTCACTTTCTGATTCTTGCAACTTTTTACTGGTGAAGAAAGGCTCATTCCTCAGTTTCCTGGGCATTTCTTGAGCCCCACCTCCATGTAGCAGGCATTTGGGGATAAGTAAGAAGCTGAAACAACTTCCTCTCTCAAATAATTGGGAACCGGTTATTAAACTGGGAAGAAACACGCTCAAGAAAACAAAGAGGTTGTTGGTAACATGCGATTGGGTATGGTTTCATGGAAAAAGATGTGAATGCAGAGAGGATACAAATAAGATTCCAATCAGTGCTACCACTGACGGCCTGGGTAACCTACAGTGGGTCCTCTCCCCCAAAGCCTCAGCTTCTTCATCTATAAAACAAGAAATCTGCAGTTGATGACTTTCAAAGTCCTTGCTCACTTTTAGGATTCCTTGAAAGAGATGTGCTTGATTCCTTTAACATATTTTTTTAGGAGCAGTGTAGGCTACAGAATGTCTTGATTTTGCCCAAAGTTCACCAAAGAGACAGTACTACATAGCATCACCTTATAGCCCACAGTTGAGGTTCCAAATGACAGAACTGGTAGAGAGATTCTCAGTTTATCATCTTGGGCACTGTGACCAAAGAGCTTTCTGGGAATGTTCTAAACTTAGGCTTTCCAAATGGTAGTCCCTGACTATATGTGGCTCCTGAGCATCTTAAGAGAGGCAAGTATAAGCAACTAAATTTTTAGTGCACTAAAAGATTAGTTGAGATTAGTTTACACTGAAATTTCAGTAGTTATGTAGCTAGTGGCTACTGTACTGTACAGCACAGATATGAGGTTGACACTACTCCAAGGCAAAGTAAGAAGGTCTCTAATGGGGGCAAACATAAGCCCTTAAGGACATCTGGAATGGAGAGGTTGACTAGGCCCATGGAGGGGAACAAATGGTGTCACTTAGGTAGCCTTGAAGGATATGGAAAAGCCTGTCAGGGTTAGAGCATTGTGGGTTGGGTTGGTTGGGTGCAAAGGGAAGACAATGAGCATGAGGCACTTTGCGGCCATCAGAAGCTATCTTTGCAAAATCAGGGCGCCTGAACAATAAGAACAGGAGGGTGTGGTCTGACAACTACCCTATCCTTTCTCCCCAAATACTGGACAGAAAAGCAATCTGCTCAGCCCCAAATCAACATCTCCTAACCTCCCTATAGCTGCAAGTAGTAGGATGCCATGCTGTCAGTTAATGAGATGCAAAAGGAAGTCTACACAGTATTTCTGGAACAGTTTTCTTCTCTGTGGAGGGGTCATTCTTTCTTCCTTGATGCTTCCTTACTTGTTCTGTTTAGAAATGGGTAGAAAGTTAACGGCGAAGGCATCGGGGGATGAAACAGGAAAGTTTCTGGGTTCACGGGTGCTGTCACAGAGCCACCAAACCAGCTCTGCTCCACCGTCATCCAATGAGAGAAAAGACAACCTCATCTGCTATGTCATTATGCACAGTACAGTATCAGATACAGCATCTAAATGATGTCAATTTTGTTACACCTGGAAACGAAGTACTGAGAAATGTGGAAATGGCAAGACAACGACAATTGAGTAGAGAGAGTCATGGAGAAAGACCACGGATGAATGGAAATCCGGTGACTTTGCTACCTGCTGGGAAGACATGGTGTCTAACTACACTTACCTGCTATACACTGGGATAAACTTGAGTGACTGAGTCTGTAGTGGCAGGGACAAACCAAATGTCGTATGTGTTGGCTTCTCTAAGACAGAATGATGGGCTCCAACTTACTTTTGCAAGCAGTAACAAGAAGAAATTTCACTTTGTGAAGGAAGAATTCTTCCTATAACTTCCAATCCAAGTCCTGTGATAGGAAGACTCTGCAGCTTTGAAGAAGTCAACTGCTGTACTCTGTTCCTACAGGTCCCTAAACACAAGCCTTGGCAAGAGAAAAGGCTGGTTCCAATGGGAAAGGGAACCACTCCCTTGGTAACTAAGATGCTGCTGCAAAACACAACCCCTGAAGCCCAGATCAGCTGAGGTAAGACCGGACAGAACGTCTCATCACCACAACTGTGAATCGAGACTCTTCAAGCTAAACACCTGGACAGGAAATGAACTGTACTTCAACTCTGCGTGGGAAACCTATTATTCTCTCAAGTATAAAATTCATAGTTGGGTACTACAAATCATTTTCAGAATTATTCAAGACCATAATTACAGTGTTCCAGCTTTGGTAAATGCTGTTTAAAATCTTGTTAGGACTCATACTGCAAATATTTTCGTTTATATGAAAGTGATAAAAACAAATTTACTTAGAAAAAAATCCCATTTATAAAGCACTTTAATGCATCCCTTGGCTTTATCTCAGGAGTTTTACAAAGTCAAGAGCTCCCTAAATGTGCCAGCAATAGTTGTAAGCCTGGAGTTGGCAGCTCATGCGTGGCAGGCACCCCAGCTTGGTCATCTGGAGGAGAGAATGCTCTTTCATTTAAACAAAAGTATTCAACAGTGATCATTCAATTCTAATTCTAATTCTGCTCCAGTTGCAGGATTACCGGTAAAGCCCGGAATACATGCTTTACTAGCAAGAGTTAACATTGAATTCCAGAATACTTCCAACATGACATATTCTCTTGTCCTAACACAGCCTACCAGTGCACAAGCACTGACTTCACTGAGCCATCCAGTCAAAACTCTCAGTAGTTTGTTCCTGAAACTGTGAGTGTTCATTTCTGTGATTAAAAGACTGGACTTTAAGACTTGATGTGAACCTTAGTCGGCTGTATGAACTGAGAGCTGCAGAGCAAAGAGGCTATCCAATCTTTCCAGCCTCGTGTCTTAAAAACTTAGGCAGTGCTACCTCAAACGTGAGAATCCAGACTATGCAAAAGTGTAAATGCTAAATGCCCAAAACACAGAAGGATATTTACAACGGCTATAATTAATATTTGATAATTTTTACTGCAAAAAAATGGACTGATTGGCTGTTTCATAATCTGGCACCAGATACATTTCTGTTTTTCGATCTGTTGTTTGTTTTACTAACAATCACTCAGGACTTTTCAGCCAGGGTTTAGAGCAGAGAAGGTTGCACCCTGGCCTGTCAGCCATGGGGGCTTTCAGGCTCTACCCAAGAGGATTCAATCTCCAGACCAGAGCCTCCAGGGCAACTCCCAAAAGTACATTTCCACAAGCCTCAGGGGTCACTGGGGCACACTTGGTTTGATAACAGCTGAATGAAATGTAGTTCTGTGTAAATGTCACTACCCTGTGAACCCCTGGCTGTCTACCAGAGATGAGGAGGAGCTATGGGAGTCCTGGGGGAGATTCCTTGAGGATTTGGCTTCTCTCACCCTCACCACAGGCTTGCAAGGGCAGCACCAGAGCCCAATGAACTTCCCTTTCTGCCTGGAGCAGAAGAAAGGCAAACAGGGCTGGCAAGGAGACCTGAGTACTGGAACCAAAACGCTCCTACCCCAGCTGACCAGACTCTCCAGTGGATAAGAACTATAGCTTAGCATCTCCTACCCCCACACAAAGGTATTCCAAAGCCAGTTCACTCTTGAAACTCTTTTTGCTTTTCTTTCCAGAGCTCAAGATTAAACCGAGGGCCTTACACAGGCCAGATAAGTACTGTAGTGCTGAGCTACATTCCCAGCCATAAATACCTCTCTTTTTGACTTGCTCCCACAAAAACCTTTTATATCAACAGCAGCAGAATTCTTAACAGCCAAAAGGCAGAAAGAAACCATATGCCCATTAAGTGGTACATGACTAAGCAAGATGATGCACCTATGCAACGGAACTTTACTCTCCCACAAAATGAAGTATGAAAACATATAACAGTGCGACGAGCTCTGAAAACATTATGTGATGTACAGGAAGCCAAGCACAAAGGGCCACATCTGGTATGACTCCATTTGTATGAAACGTCCAGGGTGCAAATCTATAAGTAGATCAGAGGTTGTACGGAAGTCAGGGCACGTGTGTGTGTGTGTGTGTGTGTGTGTGTGTGTGTGTGTGTGTGTGCTGGGGAGGGAATGAACTGGGAAGTAGCAATTACAGGATTTTTTTTCTACGGGAATGAAAATGTTTAAAACTATGTTGTGGTGATGGTTGCACAATCTTGTGGATATGTTTTTAAAAACCAACACTGACTTGTGTGCTTTAGGTGGCTGATTTATATAGTGTATGAATTATATCTGAATAAAGCTATCTTTAAGCAAAATAAAACTAGCCTTTCCTCACCAGGAATCCCTTCTCAGAGTGAATCCCTCATGCCCACAGGACTGCCCTTGTTACCTAAGGTAGGTTGTGGGGCACTCAGCACAAGATAGTGGGGAGGAGGGGCTGGGACCAGGAGGCCCACAAGCCCCTACAGCACAATGCATTAGGAGACACTCCCTCCAGGGGACCTTTCAGCACAGGGAGGGCAGGCACCTGCAGGGCCTTGGCCACCTTGCATTTTGCACCCAGGGAACGTACCAGTTTCATCTGCATCTCAGCCTTGATTCTGAGCCTGTTCCCCTCACACATAAATATTTTCAAACTACTTGCCATTCCTTCACTTTAAATATCTGGATGGTTCTGTGGAGCCTATGGGTTAAAGTTCAAAGGTGACAAATTAAAATCTTCTACTATGAACTTTGTCCTTGGACACAAAGGCACATACCGTGAAGTTATATTAGTGTAAAGGAGGCTTTGCCAGCTAGTGCTATAAACACCATCATGTACCACCCCAAATCCAATGTTTCTGGTGCCCACATCCTCAGCCTCAGCTCCAGAAGCCTTCCTACCAGGCCGCGTGGTCAAAGTGATGTCTTCTCATCAGTAGCCCTAGTTCTAGTCTTCACAAGGAGCGTAAGGACTGGCGTCGTAAAGGCCAGGGGTCCACTGGGCAAACCTCCATCGATACTAACTCAACAGTGTTGACAGGCACAAAAGGAGCAAGTGGAGCCACATTCGCCGGCATTCCCTGTGTGCTGCCTGACTTCTCGAGCTATCACTTTTAACAAGGCCACCAACAATCTGATCCTGGCTTACGGCACTGTGTCTTGAACCTGATCTTCATTCATCATAGAAAAACAAAGTTATACAGAAAAAAATATTAAGAACAATCTTTAAAAGTTGTGAATCTCTCTGGAAATTAGGAACAATTTTTTCTTCTTGTTTTGCCTATAATATAAAACCATAAAAAAAGAAAGACAAGCAACTTGGTTTTGAAGCTCAGCTCTCTATTCAAATAAACTGAGAATGAGCAGGGAATATAAATATCATAACGAAGTCAAAAACAAAAACACGGGAACACAAGAGCAAGCAAGCGCACTTTCTTGGAACCGGAAAGCAGCCAAGGCTATCAGGACCAGGGAGCAACACTGCCACCCAATGGTGGCACCTCCTCAAGTCTACCCGGGCAAAGTTCACCAGCAGCAACCAGAAGCTCTAGGGATAATTTAAAAAGAAGAAAGGAAAAAAATGATTTCATGCCCAGGCCTCTTCCTCACACCCAGGACTTAGTGAGACAGGTCTGGTTCAAATACTGAAAAACCTCTCAGGTGGTTGTGGGGCCCAGTCAAATGTGACAACCACTGATTAAAACAAAAGTCTCAGTTTAACTGTGGGTTTTATATTTTCCAGTAAATTGTTACTTATCAGTATTCTGCTTATGTCATCTACTACAATTTCCTAAAGGTATACTAATTTCTGAAAATCTGGCTACACAATATAAATAAGTCAGTCATAAAACATTTTCTATACTTTCTCACAATAATATAAAATAACTACCATAAAGATTCAGATTACATATTTCAGCTCTACTATTACTGTTTATGCCTAAACTTACATCTAATATCTAATCAGCTAGACTTAACCTTCACGGGACACAAAGACACAGCTATACTCACAATACAAAACATCTTGGAATTTTGGCCTTGCTTGGACTATTCGCTTATACAGTAAGTTTCAAATCCATAAATCATTCTTACCTATATGAGAATAGGTTTTCCTTCCTTTACCCCAAGACATGTAAAGTCTAAAAGCCTCTATTGTAGTAAAATGCAAAATGTAATACAAAATGATTAATTGAAAAGTATTAGACTAAGATTAAAAGTTTCTTGGCATAGAAGTACATAAACGAATTTTCTCCTCTTTCAAGTTGGGATTGCCTGAGAAAGTATTTAACAATGAAGAATTTGACTTTGCATGACACATGGGGGAAAAGAAACTTGAGTATCTGTACTACCACATGCATGTAATGAAGCAGGTTTTCAGTATTTTTTAATAGGCCTGACAACTGGGCTACAGCCCATGGCTGAGAAAGGAAAGCCCTGCGCAGTGTCCTCAGAACTAACATCAGACCAAAAAAAAAAAAAAAAAAGGCAGCAGAGGAGGAAAGCACTGTGGGTTTGGTTGCATTTGGCACAAAACCACGTTTCTTAAATCCACTATCACATGTGTTTTTAGCACTGCAGTTTCCCAACCACATTAACATTATGCTTCTCCAGTTACACAACACTTCTCAAAAAAGGTCACTGCTTTCCTAGCCGTCCACTGACCCTCTTTCTACCCTGTCAGTCACGCTGGGGCCTTTTTAATGTCATTATTTTTGTGAATTTCATACGAGGGACACCCATTTACAGTCAGTCTTTCATGTTTGGTCCATTTCACTGAGCATTATTGACTCAAGGTGGCCCTATTTGGTGTGAACCTCTGAAAAGGGATAGGCATAGATGGTCACTGATTCCCTAAACCCCATGTCTCCAGTCAGTTACAGAATTTGGAATTCATGTATATGTAAATTTTAAAAAATAAATAAAATGGTATGATACTAGTCACCTAGAAAATACATTTGAAAACAACAGAAAAGCACTGATCCTATTGTTGAGTATGACTGTTGTCTTAAAATGCTGTATTAAAGAAGTTATATAAAATGAAAATTTAAACATTTTTTTAAAAAGGCCACTAATGGCTGGAGCTGTAGTTCAGAAGCAAAGTCCTTGCCTAGCACATGTGAGGCCCTGGGTTTAATTGCAAGCACCTCAACCTCAAAGGGAAATAAAGCAGGAAAACAACCAAGATTTATTTCAGACTTGAGATCCCTGGATATGCTCTGAGTTCACCTAGAGGGACAGAGAGCAGCCCGAGAGCCCTAGGTTAGGTCCAGAAGATGTGAATGGGGTTCACATGGCTGCTGGTGCTAAGCCCTCGCTACTCCAAGGGGACCAGCAACATGGCATCATGGGGAGCCTGTCAGAAATGGAGGTGTTTAGGATCCTCAACTCCTGAGATCTGCTGCATCAGAATCTACCTTTCAGCAGGATCCTCCAAGGACCCCAGGCCCATGAAATGTGGTGAAATGTCGCCCTGACCCAGGCTCTAGACAAAGGCACTTAACTGAGAGCACCCCACCTGCTAAACATCAGCAAGGGTCTCAGGGTGGGCTTAACAGTGGTGCCCTGAATATGGTCAAGGGTACTGCCCAGCCCAAAACATCACTATTCTCCGCACAGAGCAGCTGTTGTGCCTGCTCTCAGTTACGCCCCACAAACATAGCTTTAAGCACACCCAACCTGCACTTGCTAGTGTACTCTGGGTACCGCCCTCTTCAGTGAATAGTTTACCAAGTATGGTCCTTCTAAATGCTCAGTGCTGCCCAAGGCTTTCTCTCAAAGAACCCACAGCACAAAGAAGAGAAGACATGCTTTTCTGGGATTTCTGGGAGAACAGTTCTAAGTAGCCATGCCAAACTTGCAGCACCATACGGCCCTAAGGCTTTACATTTAAACTACTATGCAGCTTTTAGCATCTTATTTCATAGTCTCTCCTTCTTTTATTAAAAAAAAATTCCCTGAGACTTTGAGTAAAAATTGGTGATGTCCTACTTATCGCGCAGGATCCCTTCCACACAGTTTTTGCCGGCTATGCAACCTGACCTAAGCTCAAGATGCACAGCCCCACCCTTCAGAAGTGTAGAATTACCATCAGCCTGCTCAGACTTTTCTAACTTAAAAGTTGGAATTCCTACAAAAGAGCAATTGATCACTGCTGAATTAATTAGAAAATGAAAACAGGGACTGGGGAGTGTGGCTTCGTGGCAGAACACTTACTTTGAACATATAAGGCTGCAGGGTTCAATTATTACCACTACAAAATGACTGAGTAAATACAAAAAAAAAAAAAGTTTGGTACCATTTGCCATGATCAATTATCTATCTACCTATCTATATCTGAATATGAATTAACCTCCTACCTCCTTCAGGTTAAGTTTCCAGAATAGAAAATTCAGATTATTCTTATAAGTTAATTATTTCACAGGGAACTTGTACATAAAAAAGCCACACATCCTTGAGTAAAGGAGACTAATTTTGCTAGAACAATATCTGCCCAGCCTAATCTCTCCATTTCTACCTGCATTACCTGACTTTGTAGTTTCCTCTCTTCTTTCATATTTTAGTTGGAGCGATCCTCCTTACTAACACCAGACCCAAGGCTAACTCAGATGGAGAAGAGCCACAGTTATGGAAGATCTATGCATTAAAATGCACAGAAACTATGTTTTCCACTCAAAATCTGTGCCTGGCTGACAGGGAGCTGTGATACAACAGACACCTGGGCACCTGTACCACACAAAAGCCCACAGGGAACCTCCTGTGGAAGCTGCTCCCAGAAGGAAGCACTGCAGTGCTTACATGTGGGCCACACCCTGCAGCTCCTGCTAGGCAACTCTGGGTGCAGCCCGGGCTCTGGGCGGTTCAAAGCATCAGCCTTGGGGCACAGATCCATGAGGGCGGCTTCTGCCTCTGATTCCCACAACTGTGGTCCAGGGAAAGTGACTGAAGCCACTCTTAGCCACCACTCCTTAATCTATAAAATGGGTATAATAAGTGTAACATGAACTTTCATAAGTAACTATGAATTAATGGAAGTAATTCACATAAAGCATTTATCAGGGCATGAAAATGACATAATATATGATTATTATATTCATTTGGTCTTATATTTTATTCTTTCCTTTCTCTTCCTTGCATACACATGACATCTACAATAATATCCAAAAACTCAAGCAACATTCTTTGATTCTGAAAACAGAAATGGAAGTGACAAGGGGGAGTGACAAATCGTTAGGGAACAAGTATCAAGTGTGCAAGAATCTGAGCAACTGACTTGCCTTCCTCCAAAAACCACATGCTCAAGTGAGCTGGAGGAGACTGACGGGAAGGAAAAATGAACAAATGGTGTGTGGGAGGGGGCGTGCGGGTGTTGTGGAAAACATCAGGAAAAGGAGATCTGAAATGTGTAGTGGTAGCAGGGAGAGGGTGCCACGGAAAACAGTGGCCAACAGAGGCCTCTTGCTAATGGTAATTTCAAGCAATGCTGTGAATAATGTGAAGGGGATATGGATCCCAGGAACAGCACCTTCAAAGGAAGGGTGCAGAAAGAGGTCTCACTCAGTGAGAGGAACCACGGTAAGTGTGTACCACAAGGTCGTTCAGGACACCTTTGTGCAGGAGCCAGTGGCTTGATGAATCCGTGATGATTCTGCCCAGGAGTGGGAGGAGCACAAGCTATGCCAAGCCCTGCTGTGCTCAGGTCTCAGAGGCCATGCTCACCAACTCTGCACACTCACAGACTCTGCACACACCTGTATACAATCAATGTTCACCAGGATCCCAACTCATAAACAACCCCATAAGGACTAGCCTAAACTCATGAACACTGCACAGGCACAAACCACCTCAGAAAGAAAGGCTTACAAAAAGCTCTTCAGTAGAGAACAAACCAATTTGATTTTCAGTAACAGTTCATATGCAAAAGAACCAGATACAGTAAGAGTCAAGAATTTGAGTTAATTATTTAAGGCAAAAACAGAAGATAAAGCTAAATCTACATCAACAAAATTGTGGCAGCTCAGAGAAAGGAGAGATACTCTACATGGGTGTTATAGTTTGGATTTGGAGTGTCCCCCAAAAGTCTCATGTACCTATGGATACTGTGTAACTGGTAGGAGGTGCCTGGCTGGAAGGGGCGGATGGATGATTAGAAGGATAGCTCTGCCCTTCCTCTCTGATTTGCTCAGTTGTGCCACTCCATAAGAATATGAGAAGAGCTTTCTCTGCCTCTAGCCTCACCATGTGGTTCCACCACCTCCAGCCATCAGCCTATGAGTGAACTGTAAATTCTCAGTTAGCTAAAGTAAATCTTTTCTCCTTAAAGTTATGGATGTCGGGCATTTCAACTCAGCAATGAGAAAGCAACTAAGACAGTGAGCCAGAGGCCTAGGGACATCATGCCTAGTTCAGGGTTCCTCATGGGTACAATCAGAGTCCAGGGCTTTGGCCAAAGGGGTGCCTTACCAACACAAGGACGATTAACCTGGAGAGAAAAATGTAAAAGCAGCAACAGCTTTCAAGACTCTCAGCCATTCAAAGAATAAGAGATAGATGCAAATTTATTCTGTGGCTTCAGTCAGAACAGAATCAAGGATGAAACAGGGTGTAGTATTTGGCTAAGTCTAAGAAGGCTCTTCTGAAACTCAGAACAGTTCTAAACTGGAACAGGTCACGTCACACATTATCCCTTACTACATCCAGACAAAGCACTAAGCATTTATTTTTAAGCAGTACTGCAGATTCAACCCAGGGCTTTGTACATGTTTATGAACGCTCTATCACTAAGCTACACACCCAGCTCAGCGCTAAGTATTTTAAACGCAAGATCATCACATTTCAATCTCCATAACCATTCCCGGAAATGCACGGCCACCACAGT
>PVKB01002715.1:0-61275 GCA_004027205.1 Ctenodactylus gundi | reverse complement strand
TCAGCAGACGTCACAGTCCATTCTCTGACCACCCTGAATGGCAGGGAGCTCTGCTCCTTGTCTCAGAGGAATTCACCCCAAATAAATTCTAGGGTCCCCAAATTCACCTTTGGGATAACGATGGTCTGACTTCAATGATGAAGAGGCCAGCTCTTTGCCCTCCTAGCAACGGGGGCATCCTTGGCCCCTCAGGGAGTACGGTTATTCTTCTTTGGTTTACGTCAGGGGTGGCCTTACCTTCGTATCTACCAGGAGAGTCACAAGCCTTCTGTGGGGTGGCCACTCTCAGGAATATCTGCTGCCGCCAGGAATGACGCCGGGTCTTCACGGGGGTCTCGCCTGCTTCACCCAGGTGGTCTGCTTTAGATTCAAAATCCCTAAAATTACAGGGCCATTGATTAATGTGTGTGGGGGATATATTAATGGGTTGTTAGCTTAACTTTTTCTTTTCAAGCAAAACAAGAAATTATAAATTATCTTCATATAAACAAACACAATTCAATAATCACAGAAGTTACAAGCTCACAGTGAGTCAATACTCTCAAAGTACTACGTTCTTACAGAACAATTTTCAAAAAAAGAGCAACATTACACATGAGTAAGTGGTCTCTACTATAAAAGGATTAGGAAATATGCTCCACAGATCAAAACTTCCAGCTCGGCCTCTCCTGGTGACACTTGAGAAATGAGAAACTGCCCTAGTCAATGGGAGTATTTTCCCAGTATAGCTCTACAGCTCCATTACTGCCACAAAAAAAAAAAAAGTTTTGGTTTAACTACACAAAATTATCAAGGCAGTTACCCTTGCTAATCATGGCAGCTTTAACATTTGCATTCTGAATTACAAAATAAACTGTTAATAGATACAAAGATACAAACTAATCACTAATTTTCTTCCACTTGCAGGACAACTGGGCAAGACCCTGGTAATTTAAAAGGAGTATGTACCCACAATGCAGCAATCACCACAACCTACAGACCAAATCTCTTGGCTTATTTAACATAGTCCTTATAGTATGTTAGCACATTGGTATCCAGAAACAAGTTCAGGCTATTTTTTTTATCTTCTTAGGATAATGTTAATAAATTAACCCTCGTCAAAACTAGACAGGCTGGCTGTACATTTTGGAAAATGACATTCAGGAGGGAAAAAGAGGTAAGAAAGCTACAAAAGATTTAGCCAAAATAATTTATAAATCGCAAAAAAACCTCCACTTAAAAGAAAATAACTCCATATATCTAACGATAATTTAACACTGATGACATCCAGGTTTGACATATCTGAATAAAGCCCTACCTTTTCGTGTTCATAAAGTCAGAGGTGTTATTTTCATCTACAGGAGCCAGAAATTTTAGAAAATTTGGCACAGAGGAGGAAGAATGAAGTTTTTTCCGCAGGGCATTACGGTACGAGATGCTAAGAGTTCAGTTGAAAAAAAAAGTTTAGGATAAAGAAATAAAAAACACAGAAAATATAACATACAAGCTTTTAAAATAAAAGTTAAAATGTTAAGAAAAATAAACAAAGTAAGAAATAGTTTATAAACAAGATTTAACTTTCATTGTCAATCAACAAAATTTCATTTTAGATGAAATTCAATGTTTTTTTTAATCACTCTTTCTCCCAAGGGGATTCTTCCTTTTAAACTGAAAAAATAATTATCTTTAATTAATGAGGAAGTTTTAAGTATGGCACAAATGACAACACACAATCAAACAGAGTTAACCTGTGCATGCAAGTGTACACTAGGACGGGGTAATGTGAAAAAGAAAACAAAAGTTTGCCATCAAATCAGCTTTAATATTTTAAAGAAAATTAATAGTGACAATAAGTCAGCTGTGACGACAGCTGAAAACAACACAAACACAAATAAATGCACCGCGTACAGTGTAAGCAGTGGCTGGGCTTCCCGCATGAGCCACCCTGCAGCACAGCCACACTCAGCCAGTGCCAACACCCCAGGACACGACGACACGGAGTGTCCCATGTGCGTGTGCTCACCTCTTCGGCACAGAGTTCCCACTTGGCTCTCCACTGGAATTGTGTTTTAGGTACTTAAAAAAGTTTGGCGAGGAGGCAGAGGGGTTAAGACGAGAAGGAGGAGCAGGAGCTGAAGGCTGATCTGAGCAGCGCTTAGCCTTGCCCACAGGCGAATGGTCCACACTAGACAGTAATTAGAGAAAGCACAGGGGTTACAGGGGACAGAGGGGGAGGGCTGGAAGGGGAGAAGAAGGAAAGCAGCCCGAACCACTGCCTGGTCTCGTGCCCGTGCGAGCCCACACAAAGGGAGAGGTCTTCCCGCCCCTCTGCCTCATCTCTGCTCCCACTCTAGAAAGAGTTTCCAGTCAAAATAGCACGCTAGAGGCCTGTTCCCAACCATTTCCCACTTCTCTGTGCTTCCAATAACACTTTGTTCTGTATTCCCTTTCTGGGAATTGACAGGAAAAAAACTAAAACAAAAACAAAAGAAAGAAAAAACCCTGAAGTTGTAAAAATACATTTCCCTTTAAAACAATATCCTGCCTTGAATTTCAGTATCTTATTTCCTGTAGGTCAAGCAGAAGAGAGTTTGCAGAGGGAAATGGTGAAAGAGGCGTTCTAAAGAGACAGACAGACAGCCACTTCCCTACTCTTCTCACCAGTGCCCAACACCATGCACTACAAAACTACATTCTTATGGGAGTAAGGAAAAGCAGTGACACTAATTCCTACCAGTGCTAGTTTATGAGCAATTACAGGATGCGTAAGAGAACCAGGACTCTCCAGGTACGAAATCTGTTACCACTGGAAACGTCAGAGAGAGAGGAGGGTGTGCACCGATGAGGCAGGGTAGAAGCAGTGTGCAGAGACGGCGTCAGGGCAAAAACTGCTAAGACCACGGCCATGTTGCTCCTGTTTCTAAATCGCTAATTGTATAGCCCTGCTTCTGTGATCACAGTCACCCAGTTAAACCCAATGGATCAATACTGATTTCCCCACACTGATGTGTGCCCAGGGCCTCTGCCGCCTGCTGGCAGAACAAGGCAGCAATGCTACACAGGTGTGGCTCTAGTTCATACTTGTAAGGTGAACAATTTTAAAGATTCTTAGAGCTATTTTTAAAGAAAATCCTTAAAAATAGTCTTATGGTCTCTGGCACTCAGAATTAAATCCATCATTAAGGAAGGAATAGAGAAAACCTGCCACCATACTGCTTACCCTTCTTCGTTGTTTTTGTTTTGTTTGTGTTTTGAGGCAGTCTCATGCTACAGCCCAGGCTGGTCCTGAACTCACTATGCAGCCCAGGCTGGCCTTGGACTCACAGCAATCCTCCTGTCTCAGCCTCCCAAGTGCTGGGATTACAGGTGTGTGCCACCACGCCCAGCTTAGGTGGTACTGGGGAATAGAATTCAGGTACTTAGCGCTTGCCTAAGTACTTGTTAGGCAAATGCTTTAAATGCTGAGCTATTCTTCCAGCTCCTTACCCTTCTTTGTAAGCAGAAAATTCCAAGTGTTCATTTGAGCCCAATTACTAAAATTAATAAATCTTCTTAGAAAATTCTCACAGTGGGAGAAATTTTTAGGTAACATCTACTCTAAGTTCATCATACACAGCAGTCATACTGCAGATCTGCCCAGGCCACCGTTAGCTCAAGGTGAACTGTGGAGGGAGCCCAGACTGAGTGCCCCCACTAGGCGGCCACAGCACACCTCTCCCAGTCTGCTGTGTGGACACCGTGTCTCCCTCCCCCTGCAGCTCAGTTCCCAGTCTCCAAATGGGGCAATGCCTCTGCTCAGTCACTCACCACCTTCCTCAAAGCCAGCAGCCAAGTCTGACATCGCTTAGACAGTCTGAGAAGTAACTGCACCTGCTAAGGGCTATTTTGACCACTTCTCCCTGCTTCATGACCACACGTATGCTTGAACAAGTGACAAGTGACCCCCTTTCTATACAAGTCCTAAGGGAGCCAGGAGAGCACAGCACTGCTTCAAGCTTTATCTCTTTAGGCCCAGAGTGAAAAGTGCACCCAGGCTACACATATCTGGCTACCCATAAATATTCCCTAGTTAAACAAGTTTTAGGTTTTAAGCAAATCTTACTTCCGTTCGTGAGGCATCTCTGTGCTCACGGAGTGATACCTCATAAGTTTTCTTTGTGAGACCCCTGGAGATCTCTGAGTGGGTTCTGGAGGCTCCGGGCATTCCACAGGGAGATGACTCAGAGTGTTGGCTCGCCTTCGGAAGGCCTGCTGCGGGGAGAGAGGAACAGGCTCCTCTGCAGGGTGGCTCTCCGAGTCACTGGACAGGTCATCCGAGGAGCCCAGGAGCTTGAAGCAGCTCTCGGAGACAGGCAAGGCCTCCTTGTCACCCAAGGATGGCTCCTGGCAGCAGAAGACAGAAGATCAGACATACCACAAGGCAAATTATGGGATTCATGTGTCTCTAATCCCTGGCAGAAAAACATTCTAATACGTGGACACATCTGGTTAGAGACACAAATGGTTAGAATGCAGCTAGAGGCCACTGAAAATAGAAGGACATAAAGACCCACTAAGTGCCTGCTTGTCAGACAAGATGCTGGTTTGCTACAGAATTGGGGAAACTGCCCAAACACAAGCGAGAAGAGCCTGAGCCACACTACACAACTGCTCTGTGCAATGCCATCACTAGCCCCCTCTCCCTCGAGCACAGGACCCTACTACTTCATGCAGAAAGGCTGATGAGGGCTCTGCAGCCTGACTCTACTATTTGAACAAGCTCATCTTTGCTAAGTGTGTTCATACATGTTACCACACTTCAAAGTTCTCTGAACTTGACCTAGAACTGAAATTTAGCTTAGTAATCTTGAGCTTAATAACTGTATCCTATCAGTGGAAAATCTCTTTCCAGGCACTTCTGGCCACCTTCAGGAGAAATCACTTAACTACGTCTTACACTTTACTTTCTTCATTTCTAAGAGTGCAGAGTGAAAATTTATCTCATTTTTTCCCAGAAATTAAGCTGAAAAATGCTACATAAATACTATTTATTGTTTCATTAAGGAGTTATTCACTACTGAAGTGTTTAAACATTTGCTAAGAATCATACCAATATTTTAATATGCAGTGCTATCAACATGCATGCTTTTTTGAAGGAATGAACTACTCAGACTCGTGCAAAGCAAAGGACTATACCTAGGACACAGGTGGCCAATATATTTTTCAAATCAAAAAATATGAAAGAAGAGTAAGTGTACCAGCTTGCCCCTATTGGAACTTCTAGAAGAAAGAAATTTATTAGCATGAACACAGTACAAAGGAATGAGGTCCACATAACATGGAACTGGAGAATCTAAATCCCATCAGTTCATCTGACACATAATTGAACTGAACAACAGATATTGAAAATTTTAATCTTAAAAAAATAAATTTATATAAAATGGAGAGAGGGCATATACATTTAATTCCATAGGAATTATATACAAAAAGCTTAATTCTCAATACAGTACTAAATGTTAATTATTTTACAACTGTAATCTTTCCTTTTTCAAAACTTGTTCTAAAGATTCTTTAGATACTAAAAAATTTATCTAAAACAGTCTCCCTCAGGTAAATCTATCCTTCTAAATTCTTTTTAACACTCCTCCAAATTATATGAAAGAGTTAACCCTTAGCTTAACTTGATGACTAAATGAGATACTCAAATCTCCATTTTCTTTGCTCAAGTGATCAACCCCTAGAAGGGATCCACATAAAAATGCACATATTTATGACAATTTTGCTATCTGACACCAAAAAAAATGAGAGATATAGGAGAGTATTCACTTGCACGCAACTGGCTTCAGAAAAGCTGCGTTTCCCTCTTACAATCACCCTGAAGCTATGCATATATACCCATTTCTGCATTTTGGACAAGAAAAAGCAAGTCCTGAAACTACCAAGACTTTATGCACTTGACTTTTTAAACATAGTCTTAACAAACATGAAGCCACCTGGAATCCTTCTTCCCATTCCATTTCCAAGGGTGTAATACTTTCCTCAAGATTTAATTCCATTCATCACTGCTCCCTTCTCCTCCCCCTGCTTCCACTGACTCCGCTGGCCCTTGCACCTCTGAAATCCAAGTTAACAATTTCTGGTCTTGTAACTCTCAGGGCCCCTATCATATTCTACCTGACACTGGTTCATGTATGGTTTCTCTCTCCTACTAGGTAAGTTTGTACAGAGAAAGGCTGGACTTATTCTTCCATATATAGCAGATAAACTATAACATTTCCACATATGAAATTAACTACAAGGTAGACAGCGTATGTCATATGGAGGCTGGATGACACTATGTCCCACTAGATTTTAATCTGGTAAATCACATTTAGAAAACAGGTCTTGAGGGTATTGTTCCCAGTGTGGACCCGCAGACCAGCGGTAGCAGTGGTAGCATCACCTTGAGGTTTGTCAGAGATTTAGCATACTGTATATTGTTTAGAGAAAATCCTATCCCGTGGACATTCAATTTTGTGTGTCTGTATGTGCACTTATGAACTATGTCACAATATTAAATGTGTTTCTTATTGTTGACTATGGTCTAAAATATTTGAAGGCTACATATCCTGTAGGGACCTCAGAAGAATTTGAATCATTCTTGTGGTAAGGAGATGGCCTCCATAAAAATTTCTCATTCTTATAGCAGAAGGTGCTCTGACAGATAAAGAGAAAGCCGGCCTTCCCAGAACAAAATCCCAAACATGTATTTCTGGAAGTGATAAAGTGGAATTAACCTGGTTTAAATATGCTAAATGTCTAGAAGCAAGACATTAAAATAAGGACATATACCCAGGTCTTAAAATCAAAAAGAACTGTTAACTTATTCATTAAAATTGTCTTGGTGAAAGACAATATGAGTGAAGCTTACAAGCTTATTTTAAAAAAAATAAAGTTAATTATAATCATGGAGTTAGTGAGGGGATACAGTTGCAGAAATTTAAGATGCATGCTTCTCTAAATTCACAAATCCCCTTTTGAGTTTTAATCATTATAAAGTCCACTCAGGAAAGAAATCCTGTGGCTGCACTGTGACAGATTATATTTTAGTTGTCAAGTTGTGAACTTGCTTGTTTTTGGACTGGCCACCTGGTTTTTATGTTAAACATCCCTGCTATGGAAGAACAGCATGACCAGCTCTCTGTGCCAAAGTAACTAGAGGCATCAAATTCTATGACTGGGGGTCTGAGACTCTTTGGTAACTGTTTTTCTTTTGCATAAATCCCTATAAACAGAAGACAAAATTTTCAGGTGTCATATAAAGAGAAAAATGCTAGACTAGGGTCATAGCTTAATGGTCACGCACTTGCCTAGCATGCAAAGGCCCCTGGTTCAATTTTCCAGCATCACATAAAAAATTAGCTGGGTATGATGGCACCTACCTGTAATCCCAGCACTCAGGAGGCTGAGACAAGAGAATTACTGTGAGTTCAAGGCCAGCACAGACCACACAGTAAGACAATCAAACAAACAACATGCAAGTATACACACACAAAAAACCACAAGAAAAAAAACATGCTTACTTTGCTGGTGCTACTCAACGTGCTAGACACAGAGCTGTCCAGATCCATACTGGTGGAATGTTCCTGCAGGCCTTTGGCTTTATTACCCTACATAAAGAAAAGGTAGTTGAGTTAGGACCCTAGAGACATTTGAAAAGCCTCTTTCTCATTCTTATACCACAGGGTGCTAGAAGCATCAGCTAGAAGCACCATGTTCTATACAAGTAAGCTCAGGAAAAAGACATCTACTGAGAAATGCTGCTAAGCACACACATATACTAAGACAATCATGACAAGCAAAATTTCTGTGTTTTTTAAAGTACCATACCAAGTTACGCATTCCAATTCCAAAATAATGTACTCAGAAGGCTGAGGCAGGAGGACTGCTAGGAGTTCAAGGTCAGCATGGGCTATACAGTGAGTCCAGGACCAGCCTGGACTACAGAACAAGACCCTGTCTCAAAAACAAAACAAAACAAACAAACAAAAAGCAAACACCAAACAAACAAACAAAAAAAAAAACAATTCCAAAATACCTTATAGATCAGCCATGGGTCAGGGGATGACGGAATGGAAAAACATCACCATCCATGAAGAAAAGCAGGTGCTCAGGCAAGCTCAATCAACAACTCTCTCCTGAGTCACACGTCACCACTACTGGCCAGCTGCATGGCACTTGCCAATATTTTATCCCCTAGGGAACTTTCGGATGCAGACCCCACCCCTATCAGACCCTGCTTTTTTAAATGGACTATTTTTAATTATCTCAGAAGGTGCTTCAAATTCTCAGGAATACTCTCAAATACAATACATTTTAACTTTAACTAAATAAAGCTTATCTTCCAGAGGGAATCTGTCATAAAACCACAAAGACCCATCATGAGATATTATAAGCTTTAAAAAGGTATGGAGTTTTGACAGAAAATGAACTTTGATTTTTCAAAAGTGCTATCAAGGCTTTCACAAACTCACAGAATTGAGTGAGGGTGGGGGTTGACCTCCCATACTGACGCTCTTCCCATAGAGCTGAAGTTGGCAACTTTTTTTTTCTGCAAAGGGCCAGGCAATAACTTTCCTATGCATTGTGAGCCATACGGGCTTTGTGACAAATATTCAACTCTGTGGAAAAGCAGCCTTAGATAACATGCAAGTGATTGGGTGTGACTGTTTCAATAGAACTTTATTTACAACAGCAGGAGATAGCTGAGATTTGGCTCATGGGTCAAGCAGTGAACCACTGCTATAGAGGGTTCCAGGCACCTTACAGCAGCAGCCAGCAGTAACTGGCTTTTTAAAGTTGTTCCTAACAGACACTGGGGAGCACAGTGCTCACACCTTGGTCTAGCTCATCCGTTCTCTCTATATAAATCTGTCAATAATGCTCTTTTGGGACACAAAAAATTAAAAAATAAAAAGCAAAATACAAAATAGTGATGAATATTTCCTTTTAAAACCAAACCAAGCTAAACACAACTTAAAATGTTCTAAGACTGAGAAAAACAAACCATTTCATACTTTTATATTTTATAATGAACACGGTAAAAAGAAGTTATGGATTTCAATTTTATGTTCATTTAAAAAGTAATGTAAGTAAAGTCAATAAAAATAATGCTACTTACCCGGGACAAAATACTTTCTAAAGACTCTGTTAAAGACCTCTTTGCTTTGTTTTTCAGCATATCTAACCTAAACCGTGTGGCACTGGGCGGTAATTCACTGCCAATATTTTCAGTGGCAATCTGTGATGTCTGAAAAAGTGGAACAATGAAAAGTCAAGTCACTTACAACTTCTTTTAAGAGAATGAGGAATCTCTAGGTTACATCCTTCTAAAATCAGGCCATAATCCTGAGTCTGTCTGAGATTTCACCTGCTGCTTAGAGCACGGCTTCAAACATGGGAAATCATTTTGCCTCAAAGGATTGACCATCCCAAACGCAAACATGAAAACGCGCTCTGAAGCCAGTCGGAACTCAAGACTGCAGCTGCATCAGAGATCCGCCGCCTCCCATGTGCGGCCCTGTGCGAGTCCCTGCCTTCTCCACACCTCACTTTCTTCTAATCTCAATACTGTGGTGAGATTAACACAGGCAAAATATGTAAAGTGCTGAGCACAGTCTCTGTAAGAAAATACGTATTATTAGCGTTTCAAAATCAAGCAATAGCTCACCTTTTAGGGCATTTCAGAGAGTAAGACTAAATAAACTTAATAACTGAGAATCCATTCTGTCTTTATTACTCCCACCATCCCTTTGTATGTGTCTACCTTCTGGACTTCTTCCTTTTTCTCTCTTCTATTACTTCCACGATCCTTTTCATTTTCCTCTGCAACAAACTCCTCTCCCTTAACTCACCATATAATATGATACTAGAAACACAGAGAGTCTGTGATAACCACCAAATGAAGTCAAATATTCCTTATTAATAAGGATGCATGTTTAAGACAAAACAAAACTAAAAACAAAGAAAAAAACAAAACTAAATTGCTTCTTCTGTGGATTCTCACCAGACTCCTTCCAGCCAGCCAAAGATTTTGCTAGAAAAACACACAAGCAAATCCCCACTACTCTAAATATGGATGTTGCTGTGGCTGTTACCTATTCCACACATAGAGAAAAATACAGATACTAATAACGAACCACCTCTGCCCACGCCCAGTTCTGGCCAAGTCAGCACTGGCAGATGTTGAGCAGCAGGGGCTCTTAACACTCAGGTGGAACGCCTCTCTCCTGGTTCCTAGCTATGTGGCCTCAACTGCGGATTACTTGCTCTCCCTCTCAGTGCCTCCAACTGCAGGCAGATATTCCTCCCACAGCTGTCATGAGATTTAGACAAATTAATGCATTAAAGAGAACACACCAGATAATGGATGTCCTGTCTATCCTGTTTGCTTCCTACTGTTAATAGGAAACATGGGACACCTTTGAAGCCTTCTGGCTTCCGGATTAACCCACCACACAACCACTCTCCTGAAGCTTAATGTTTAGCGTATCAATCCATACTTGCACTTTTATTTATATGTACACATAAAACATGTTGACGTGTAGTTAACTTTAAATGAAAGGTGTCACACTGTACAAATCCTTCTGTAACTACCTTTCAAGTTTGTTTTTCACATTTACCTATGTTGATAAATATTCGTTCATTCACTCACTCGAGCCAGGGTGCAGTGTCTCACTTTATAACTGATTCATCCATGTTCCCATTATTACACATTTATTCCCCCATTTTGCTCTTTCAAAGGAGGCTGAAGTGACTTTCACTGCCCAAAGCTACATACTCATATGAAAGATTTTGCAAGGGAAACCAATCATGACACCCTAATTATTGGGTCACTGGAACCATGACTCTTCAGCTCTGATGGATATTACCATGAAGCCAACCTCCCCCGAACAGTACCACTCAATAGTGCCACTACGCGCACGCATGAGTCTCCCCTTCCAGCCACTGTCAGGTTTTTCACAATGCTGCCAATCTGGGGGGTATAAGATGTCCTCTTAATGTCTCTTCCGTAATTCCTATTGCTATTAAACATCATTTATTCAATAATCTGCTGTTCTAAAACACTATTTCTTTCTTGAAATAGTGAAATCCTACTTCGCCAATGAATGTTACACATTTTTCAAGGCAAAGAAAAAGAGAAGGTTCTGGTAAGAGCTATGTTCTGCTTTGCCCAACAATCCCTAACTTTTTCTCTATGATAGAATGAATAGCTTAGAAATTCCTTCAGGCAGACAGACGATCCTTACCTTTCTGTGTTCCTAACACTGCGCGTGTACGCTCTGGACTTGAAGCACGTGCTCCGCTCAAGGCTGGGGGTGCTGGGGTAGTGAGGGAATGCTTCCTAAATCACCACATACAATTTGGAAATAACCCACATTCAGAAAATAACATTCTGATCTATCTTTTATTTTATTTTTTTGAGGCTGGGTTTTGCTCTGCAGTCCATGCTGGTCCTGAACTCACTACATAGCCCAGGTTGGCCTCAAACACAAGGCAATATAGCTGCCTTAGCCTCCTGAGTGCTAGGACACTCTGATTTATCTTAAAATAAGCATCCTGATCTCTGCTTCTAACGATAATGCTGATTCTCAGATAATAATTTCTAACAACATTAAGGACTTTAGTGAATTCCGCAAAAGTCATCACATCACCCCCGAGCCCAGCAAGCCCGAGGGAAGTGCATACCTGAGCCAACAAAGATTCACTCAGCAGACACTAAGGGTAGGTAAACTAGTTGCAACAGGTCCAGTGCAATTTTTTCTCAAGGATAATACCCTCTCCAGACTTGAGAAAGCTTCCAGAAAAAGGGAATTATCCACAAGGCACCCTCAGAGGCTTGCCTGGAACTCAGCCACAGTGCACTGCAGAGTTAGGATGGTGCAGAATGGCTTCCAAATTCGTAAAAGTTTTCATAAGGTAGAGGCAAACTAAACCGGATTGTTGCTTTTGATACAGCTTTTTTGATACAGTTCTTTTATCTAAAGGACTGAAGAATATACTATCACCCCGTAGCTCCTACCTAAACAAAAGAAAAACTGCACTTTCAGGCCTGAGGCACCTCTGTGCATGAATTCAATGCTGCTTCTGTGCTCCTCTACCTCTAAACATGTGCTTCCTGCCTACTGCTGTAACTCAAGTACAACTTGGAAATAATGCGCACTTAGAAAATAATTCACAGTCAGAAAATGAAAGTCCTATTTATCTTAAAATAAGCATCTAGATGTTTCTCCTTTGAAGATAATGCTGGTTCTTAGAAAATTTCCGGAGTGAGGACTCCATGGTGAATTCTATAGCAGTCACACCATTGTCCACCTTTCACCAGATGGGGAGTCTAAGCTGGAAAGCCTTGGGACGGGTGTTAAAATCTGCTGTAACACAGAAGATCTCAATTTGGAGTCCACTGTGCTGTGTTGGTACATGGTCACCAGCAGCCTCATCCACAATGAAGAACCGGGTATCCAGTAAGAGGAGAACAGAGAAGCAAGGCTGTGGACATAGTTCAGCAGTTTAAGTGCTTGGCTAGCAAGTCCAAGGACTTGGGTTCAATTCTCCAGCACCACATAAGCTGGATGTGGTGGCGCACGCCTATAATCCTAGCACTTGGGAGGCTGAGGCAGGAGGACTGCTGTGTGTTCGAGGCCAGCCTGGGCTGCAGAGCAAGATCCTCTTCAAAGAGACAGATAGCCAGAAAGAGAGAGAGAATGAAAAAGCAAAATATGACCCTAACATAACAGAATAAAAAGGAATAAACTGCCTACACATCCAACATGGATGAACCTCAGAAACATTATGGGAAGGAAGCTGGAAGAAAAAGAACATACACTGTATGATTCCACTGGTAGCACTCCAGAACAGGTACAATTAATTTAGGGTGAAAAAGATCAAAACAGTGGGGGACAGCCAGGGAGGCCAGAGTGAACAAGGAGTATTGGACACTCTTAAACTGACAAGAGCTATATTCTGTTTTGTACAATGGTCCATAGTTTTATTGCCGTAAAATTTACACAGGTATACAATATCTTTTTAAAAAAGAAAACAGGTCTTTATTTAGAAACAAAGGAGAGAGGGAGAAACACTCCCACGATCTGGGAGGGGGACTCAGGTAGGTTCCCCCAGTACTACATATCTAGATAGAGTCTGAGCTAAGCTGACGTAGCAGCCCTCAAAACTCAGTGAACACCACACCTCAACTCTGTGTGATTTGCTATCTGTAAATTTTCCCTGTAAAATATAAACACTGAGTTCTACTTGATGAGATGTTTGCTGAAGGGCTTAGGGATAAAGAGCTTAACAGAAACTTACTTTGAAAGACATCAAAAAATAAGAGGGACTAATAGATGGACAGATATATGATAAAGCATTTAACAAAATGCTGAAATAGTAAAATCTGAATGGGGAACATGATTGCTCATGGTATATTGCTTTCAACTTTTCTATGTGTTTAAAAAATTTTTATAATAAAATGTCAATTTAAAAAGGAAGAAAAGTTATTTATTGAAAAATGTACTCCGACTCGACTAATTTTAATGCACTAAATTTTGTTATGCTTCTAAAAATGATCAGAATAATAAACTTGGAGCCTGGATAAACTGGGCTGGTCATTTACTAGCAATCTGCTTGACTTTCACTCTTATTTCCTCATCTCTAAAATGCACAGATGACTATTCATCTCGAAATGCTGTTGTAAAATGAATGGAGTCATTCACATGAGGAATAAGGTCAGTATCTGGTATGCAGTAGACATGTCATAAGTGGCAGCTGATTTCACATTAATTTTTGGACCACTTCTGTAAATACAAGTAGACATGTTAAGCTTACTGATTAAAATATAATACCCTCTAATACATATGTGTATAAAGTTAATATAAGGTTTCCCCAAATTTACTCCTTTCTCACAAGTTTTAAGGATTTAATTTTTTTTCCCTAACATGAAAATCAATTCCTCTGGCAGTTCTCAACACTTTCCTTTTGGTCTCCAGACAAAAAAATAAACGGGTTGATGCTGTATCTCAGTGAGATGGCCCTGGATTTAAGTCCTTATGTTAAAAAAAAAGCAATATTAATCACTATACACGAGATCTACAAGTTAAGGAAAGACACGTGATTGCCACAGGTAGAAACCAAATGAGGAGAGTTACAGGATGAATCCAATTACAAATGCACTGAGTACAGGTTACAGACAGCAAAGGATACCTGTGGGCAGGGGGCACGACCAAGCAGTAACATGCCTTTTCCTTTAGAATAAACATTTTGAACAGGTTTAAGAAAGAAACAGATTATGGTTTTGAAAAATCTCTGAACTTGACTATCCTTAACTGATTGTTCTCTAGATTTCCTGTAGAAATTAACTTTGGCAAATATAAAATGCACACACTTTGAATCTACTGAGGATGAACTGGCTTGCACTGAGTCACAGGCATAGGAAAATGGTCCATGGCACCCCAAACTTAAAAGATCTTAAAGGCAAAGACCTTCTGGTAGTGCTAGTTGCTGACGTAATACCCTACATACAGCAAACTTAACTGAACGTTGTGGAAAAAGGAGAAAGACTAGTAATACACAAGCCAGGCTTTATAACATTGTATATAACTTGTCAGTAATACTAGCTTTCAGTCCAACAGCATTTATATTTCAAAGAACTTCCAGCTATTTTAGGTAATCCCAAAGGCAGTCAGACAATGGCATTCCCATTTCTCAAAGGAGAAGGGTCCCCTATAAGTCACACAGTTCTTAGCTTTATTCTGATAAAAAACAATTGTTCTAACCTACTATGACGCAAACAGAAATTATTCACCTCCTACAATCTAACATTGTCAAATTTTCCTTAAATGTGCAGCAGATGAAAACAAAACATGGAGATAAAAGAGATTTCAGCATTTCAGGAAAATGCCAGGGCTTTGTGTAAAGAGTGTCCTAGTAGAAACAGTTCAGAGAAAAAAGTGCCATACCTGCTTCATCTCCCCAGTGTGGACGTGTTCCTTTTGTTTCTCTTCATATAAACATCTCAGGAAAGAAATAATCAATTCATTCTCTCGTTGCTCATTTCTTGGTCTCAATTTCTTTAAAAAAATCAGAAACAAGACTGATTTATTTTTAACTGGCAACAAAACTACAAACCATACCTTTAAAAGTTGCTACCAGCTTCCAACCACTAACTTGAGCCCTTTTCCCAATGCCATCACTAGGGGGCACCAACGATCCTAAGAGTGAAGATAATGTCTAAAAAGGAAAAGTAGGGTCAACCAGCCAGATTTAGCTTTGATCTTTCATGTCCTTATATCTAAAATAACATCAGATGGAGGCAGTCAAAATATTTAACAAACAACTTTTAAAACAGAAGGAAGAAATAAAATGTATATAAATACCCAGAGGTCCGGAGCCATAATGAACACATGTTTACAAGCTCTTGAGTTTAGGAACTGGAAAGGAACCCAGCAACGGGGTCACGGCTGTGCACGCCACACGCTGCACTTTGTGCAGCTCCAGGAAGCACCTCATACAGCACTACACAGCTTGTTCCCGCTCTTGTTCTCTTCCTTCCTTCCCACAGCCCCCTCCTCCCATAAATTCTCTCTTGCCTTTAATTTTGAGACATGGCAACGACAAAGCAAACTGGACTAGAAGTCATGACACGTAGATTCCAGTTGGTGACTAAAGCCATGTCCATTCATCTTAGCTTGCCCCCAAAAAAGGACTGTGCACAAAATAAACACCACGATTTCCCACAGCTCCCAAATTCTTTGGATTTAAAATAACAGAATCTATTTTTGTAAGGTCATCTAATTTAATACATTATTTTGTTTGACTGCAAAGAAAACAAAACCCATTATTCTGGGAACACTCAAGGCACCTATCTATAAGCACTGGAAGTCCCTCTTTCTTACTGAAAGCTACCCATCACCCTGATCCTTATCTCTCTCTAGCTTGCAGTGTGCCCTTTAACACAAGCTAGGGTGTGATGAACAGACCAACTATGCAAGCAGTTGAGTCCGGATCAAGGTCACTCTTGGCAACCTTCTTCCCTAGCTAACTGAGGAACAGCAGTGTCCCCGTTCATGTCACAAGGGCAATCCTAACCCACACCTTCTGATGTAACCTCCCGTAGAGAAACGCCATTTACAAGGCAAGTTGTATGGTGTCCCCAGGAAACTATTTTTTTAAAATGCTCATTTGGATATATATTCTTTTACCTTTTTAAAAAATATAATCTAATCTTATACAAGAAATTATTTTAAAACCATGGAAGATTCAACCAAGTTTATATTCTCTGGGAAGTGAAAAAAAGGCCCTTTTCCCATTACTCTTTGTCTTATGAAGAGTCACGCTACTTGACAAATTACTGATGTCCACTGAGTGTGACTCTGCAGTGCTGGAGTTACCTGCTCAGTACACAATTAAATCATTCCCTGATTAGGATTAGGAAAATCAGACTTTGAACTTTCTCCCCCAGCCTTATTTCAGCTTGACGGCAATCTGTTCTACCAAAGACGGTCACCAATATGGACTCAGCACCCATGGCTAGCAATGGGAACACAAGGAGAAGGCAGCAACACCTCATGGAACCATCTCCAAGGATGTCCAGCTAGACATGCTTAAAAATCACTCCTAACAAGTCATGAATAAAAAGGATGCTTGCAGAGTCGTGCCTGAGTCCTCTCATGAAGAGGGGGCGACCACGCTCACGCGTCACCAGGTCCTCAGGTGCTCAGTGTCAGCGGCCTGATCTCCAGCACCATCTGCACCACTGTTACTGGCAGCTTTCCCTCTATGGCTGCTGCGTCACACTTTTATGTATTGCACATTCATTTATTTTAGAAGTTGAATACAGTATGTATGATTTAATAACGAGTTCAGTAATCATGTACCATCAATTTCAATAGCAATTACTCTGCCTTACAAAACTTTGCCTTGTAAAAATCTGCCCTAGGGCAGTTTTCAGAAACAAATTATCCTTTAAGAAAGACTGCAAAGAAAAGTATTTAACATTCTATTATTAAAGGACCTATAAAATAGCAAGCATGGTTTTATTTACAAACTTTCTGAAATGAGTAATTTTCAAACACATTTTCAAGCTCAACTACCTAAAAAGCAACCAATGACGGTTTAGAAAACATTAATATCTTAGAAAAAATAAGATTGGTCATTGAGGAAATAATTCAGTAACCTATCAATAAATCAATAAAAGAAGACTCACATCCAGTTTGAGTTATTCAAGAAATATGCACATTTATGATAAAGGACAAAGCATTATGATGGGTTTTTAAAGTCAGTCAACAATATGACTTCTCTTGTTCAAAGCAAGAAGATAAAAATTAAAACTTGTATGGAGCAAAAAGAATCTCAGCATCAAATCCATTAGGAACTTCTTACTCAGAAGACGATTTTGTGTACTGCCTGTTGAGGCACCACACGGCTCTAGGAAAAGTTATGTGGTGCTGTCTAAGTGGAAGCGAAAGCCCACATCAGGGAAGGGGGCACATCTCCCCCTCTTGCCAAGAAGACGAGCCACTAAGCGATTTGACAGCTTCACCCCAGGAAGAGGATCGGCACAGAGGGCCGTGGCTTTTACTACCAATGCACTAGCAATCGGAAGCAAGCTTCCCCTTCTGAAGTCCAAGGACATTAGAGCTGTCTTAAAAGGACTGAGTATTTAGAACTCTAAAGAACCTTAGGAAAAAACAAAGCAGTCAATGTTCAGAAAAATAACACATAAAACAAGTGAAAATCATGAAAATTACCCTCTGGCCTATTTGTGAAATTTAAAAAAAGCTTCTTCTGCTTTCTTTCTACAAATATATCCCAATCCTCCTGCAGAAAAACAGGGAATGAGACAAGAGCTCCAACATGGGACTAAACAGAAAGGACAAGCCTTTTTATACACAGAGAAAATAGCCCTTGAGCCCCACGTGCATGCACTCCTTCCTTGCGAGCAGGTGAGCGAGAAGCCAACCCACACAGTTGTCAGCAGGCTCTGTTCAGCTACTCCCTTGCTGACCCTGCTGGTCACCAGTCCCTTTCCTACTCGCCAGGGGGGAGGGGGGTGCGTTTCTTTCTTTTGATGTGCTATTCTCCCTATAAAAGTACCAGGAAACTGTACAAAATGCCCCTCGGCTAAAGTAGACATGAAATTTATGACACTCTTATTTAAGCTTCATGATGGACAGACTCCAGGCACACCAGCACGTGTGGCATGTTCCCGGACACACACTGTAGCTCAATGCAAGGATCAAGGCTAGCTTCCAGGTTTAATGCAGAAAGCTAATAAGCTTAGGTTTTTTTTTTTTCTTTTCTGTTTTCTTTTCTTTGTTGTCGTTCAATATATTATATGGCTTTTAAGTTTGTAACATGACTTACATTTATTTTCCAACTGAACAATAACAACAAAGAAAGGATGAACAACTGTGTTCTAATTCATGTCCACACAGACTCAGGGGTCTCAGGTGACTCCCGTCCTCTGGGCTGAAATCCTGAGCAGGAAGGGGCTAGCAGAGGCTGCCAAGGGGGTCAGGGGAGAAGGTGTGGACCTGAGACCAGGTCTTCTGTCTCCTAGGTTGAGTGCTTTACCTCATCATAATTTTCTTTCTTATACTCGTACCACATTGGTAAGGTCAAGGTGTTCCTGTACGCTTCACTTTGGCAATAAAAGCTATGGTCTGCTATAAATCTGCAGTCTTGAGCTGGCCCCTCTCTTGAATTGTTAGCAACAAAGGCAGCAGGAGCTCTAGGCCTCTCCTTTGGGCGGCTCTCATGACACTGTCATACGGCGCACTTTACCGGGAGGCCACCGGCCTCTGCTTTCCTGGTAGGTAAGTGTGCACCAACCTGCACCTCTTCAAAAACAGTTGCCTGCTCCTGATTAGTTAACGTGGTCAGGTGCTTCTGGAGTTCCAGTTTGGTTTTGGAAGAATTCATTCCTGTTAAGAGAAAAGGAAGAGACGTGAAGAAACTATTTGAAAGTTATGAGGTAAAGTTCCCATCTTCCGTTCTCACCTCACATTCTCACCACCAGTCCAGGCTGTCAAGCGTTCATGGAACTTCTCACCAAAGGCAGTGTTTCACCATTTAACTGAGCTCTCATGTACAGGCAATGTATACCAAGCACTCAACAGCACCATTTCATTTACTTCTCAAAACAGCCTGAACAAAGAGAGTGCTGTCATTGCGACCCCACAGCTAGCGAGACTGTAACTCTCCAGTAGCCCGCATAACAGCTAAAGACCACATACTTAATCCCATCCCAGATCTGCACAGTGCCCAGTTCCTTTCCCCACATAAACTGTTCTCAGGAAATGATAGTCTTGTGACTATTTATATGTGATAACTTCTTCTTAAGGAAAAACAACTATTCTTCTCGGCTTGAAAATGGATCCCCATTTTTCTCTTATGTGCACATTTTCTCTTGGTTCCCTTCACCAAAACTGATTCACATACTTAACAATTTTCCTTTTACTGCCTCATGCTTACTAGGTCTCAGGATGATTTCATTAACATCACAAAGAGCTTTGAGGAAAAGTTATAAAAATAAAATCACTACATAAAATGTCAGTGCTCATTAGAACTGGACACTTTAAAAGTTCCATCTCCACACAGATGTAACTCGAGGCTTGTTTGTGTCTCTTCCTGATGTCCAGACATAAATGTCACCCGTGATGAGAAGATTGAGAATGTGAGAATGTGCTGACCCAACCATAAGGGAAATAAAAAACCACTTGCGCGGCTCCTTTCTTACTGAGGGCAGCTCCCTTCCCAGACAGGCACTGCCCGCCCTTGTCCTGAGAGGGGACCTGAGTGGAGGCCTGCGGTGGCTCAACGGAACAGCAGTGGTGACGCTCTTGCATAGCTGAGGATGACAAGAGGGAACCTTGCTGTGCCAGAAACTGGCCTGCAGGGACTCAGAAATCACACCTTTATTGTACAGCCCCAACTGCTGACGTCCAGAGGAGTGAGGTGAATATCAAAGGTCAGGAGGCCAGGAGCAGCCAGCCTGACCCACATTCCCTCCTTCCCAGGACAGCTACGGGCTGAGCCCGCCTCCGGCCAGGCTGCGTGTAGCAGAGGCTGCTGCCCCTACTCAAAGTCTGCAGTGAGCTCGTCATTGTTACACAACTTCACACAATGCTGCATACGCACTGAAATACTCTTTTTTATTTCCCAAAATAATTACTGAAGCAGACACTGCTTCTTTTTGTCATTTCAACGTTTACATGAGGAATACTGAGGCTCAGTGAAGTCAAGTATTTTGTCCAAGACCATCAGCGAGGGACTGAGAGAATCCAAATTTGTGTGTGTGTGGGGGTGTGTGTGTGTGTGTGTGTGTGTGTGTGTGCCTCCAGACCTAGTCTTACAGACTTCACGGCCTCCCTTAGGACAGCCACATCAATCACCTGACGCCGGGCTCCAACACAATGGTGAATTCAGAGGTGGGTTCAGGTCCAGAAAGGAGAGAGGAGCTTATCCGGGTGCAACACAAGGGTGAACACATGCACTGCTCTGGCTTGCTGTCAGGTTACAGAAGGACAAGGAAACAGATCCAGGGCTTCACCAAATCAGCTACTCAAATATTAGAACAAGAAAGTTCTTTAAAATTTATTAATAAGCACTCCCGTGGTGGCACACGCCTGTAATCCCCACACTTGGGAGGCAGAGGCAGGACAACTGCAAACTGGAGCCCAACCCTGCCAACTCGGAGAGAACTCGTTTCAAAAATAAAAATTAAAAGGGTCCCCAGGGAGATTAAAGCCCTATGCTCTGAGAAGACCCAGACTAAGGTAAAACCATAAACACAGCCTCTCTTCACTTCACCAGGTACCTCCTACCAGACTAGCCTAACTCAGAACACGTCACCAGAACCTTCCTGGCCCATTCCAAGCCAGCTGGTGCTCCCCAGGTCCCAGTGCCTTCCCCAGGGCTTTTCACCACCTTTAGCTACTCCTGTCCACTCGTCAGCGGATACCTTGTGATCCAAAAGAGCTTGAGGGAAGGGTGGGGATGAGGAGCAAAGCGGGGAAAACGTAACCAGGGTCCAGGCGACTAAGTCCCTGTCACCACGGCTACCTCACTGCCAAGGTTGAAAAGATCTACTCGACAGCTCAGATGAGGAACCATCTCTGCTACAGAAAAATGCTCTGAGAGCAAAAGAAAACCTGCTTCTTAGCCCCTGCCCCAGCCTATAATTAACTTTATTAATTCTCAAAATAATCCTTTAAGCTTTAAAACCAGCAAACGCTTTACAAATTCATTTGGCAGGTATACAGCTGCGTGGTTCAAGCAGAGCATCGCGTGCAGCTGCACCTCTACAGGTAATACAAGCAATCAGTCTCGTGTTCAGTGTAATCAACATGCATGTGTATTTATTCTACTCTTATAGATTCTGGACATAACCTGACATCAAGTAATTAAGAAAACACCATCTGTAGTCTTTCTATGGCCACGTCACTGGGCCTCTCCACAGTTACAGAGTTTTTGGTCAAACCGTAACTTTCTGTGAGGATTACCCTCCAAGGAACAGATAGTAGATTACAGTAACCCATTTTCATTCTACTCATAAGGAAGGACCATGACAGCAAAAAGGAAGGAATCCCAAAACTTCCAAGGAAATAAGCCTCTGATACTGTGCCACCTATACTTTTAGAAAGGCCTTCCTGTCTGTGAGTGACGCATCCCAGTCCACAGACCTCTAAGGCACTGCTTAACGGATGGTTTTTACATTAGTAGAGGTTTCTGATTTGGTTGAGTTCTGTTATGTAAAAGATGTAAATGATTATTTTTAAAACCACAGCAGCAATCCCTACCCTGATTAAACTTCTCAGTTGTAAACTTCTTAAACCTCAGCCAGACCAAAGAAAATTTATCAAGTGGAACTCTGGTTACATTCCAGTTCTGCAGATCATGTTCTGTTGTATCAAGGCCAAAGTCACTGCTGGCTTCTTAACAAGCTCTTAAGGGACATATCCGCCATCATTCACATTATCTTGAAAAACACTAATGAAAGGCCTAGGGATCTTCTCTTTAGGGATCTCCAGTTAAAGCAAAACTTCTCTTATTCCAATATACATTCTGTATAATGTCTGTAAATAGTTGCAACTTGGAAAACACAGCTGAAACACTATAACTCACGTTCATCTTAAAAAGCATAGCAGAGCCACAAATGACCCTTCCCAGACCTTACAATGTCAGCTGCTCATCTACTTCATGCTTAAAGAGAAATCAGATACCGCTTCAAATCCCTTAGGATGGCTACTATAAGTTTTTTAATAAAATAATAGCCAGTGTTAGTGAGGATGTAGAGACAGTGGAATTGTAAAATGGTGTAACTGTTATAGCACAGTGTGACAGTTCCAGAAATACTGAACAAACTTTTAGATAATCCAGCAACAAAAACTCTGGCTCTATACTCAAAGGAATTAAAGATGGATATCTGAGCAGGTATGTCTTCACCAGCATTCATAGCAATATTATTCACAAAAGCAAAAAGGTGAAACCAACTCAAATGTCCACTGATGGATAAATGAGTAAAAAAAAAATATGGTATATATATATATATATGCAAGAGAATATTATTCTGCCTAAACAAGAAGTGATATTCTGGCATGTGTCACAACATGAATGATGTAGAAGATATTATTTTAAGAAAGATAAGCCAGAGAAAAGAAGACAAAATCCACTCATGTGAGGTACATAGTGTGGTCCAATTCTCAGAAACAGAAAGCAGAAGGGTGGTTGCTGGAGGCTGACAAAAAGCAGAAAGGAGAGTTAGCATTTGGTGCTTCGTGACTGGGAGCTAGGTGGCCGTGACAGTTACCCAACAATGTAAATAGACTAGATAACCCTAAGTTACGTGCTTCAGAAACACTGATGTGAGAAGCTGGCAATGGTGGTGGTGCACACCCATAATCCCAGCTACATGGGAGGCTGAGATAGGATGAATGCAAGTTCATAGCCAGTCTGGGCAGCCTAGAAAGATCCTGTTTCAAGTTTTTAAAATTTTTTCGTGGATGTAGGTCAACATTCCTTGGGCTCAATCATCAGTATCACACACACAAAAAAAAACTTGAAACAGTAAATTTCATAATATGTATATTTTTACAATTATTTAAAAAGGGTAGTTAGGTCTAAACGTCAATGTAGCTTTTTAAATAATTATAGCTTATAATAATTATTCAAGATAGGAGAAACCATTAAATCTTTGTTTCCTTTTTACAGTAAAATGGGTAGTTTAAGTCATGTGATGTTCCCAAAACCAGTTCCCATAGATGGAACAAGCCCAAAATCAAGAAAAGAGAGGCATGAACTGCTCCACCATTCCCATTACCAGATAAGCAACAAAACCACTCACTGTCACCCTTACCTTAGCCCCTCCCCACATCCTCCCTGCTATCCCATGGTAAGAGCATGTTTGAGAAAAATATTTCCCACCCTTGCTTGGGAAGGATTTTCTCTACTCCGCTCTGACTAGTCTGACCACTGTGGCTCCGAATTTTCTCAAAAAACAAAACAAAAGAAACAAAAAACAGCTGTTGTCACAGAAAGGTCTTCCCCCAACATGACCTTATCCTAGAAAAACAAGAGTTGGCAACAGCAAACAGCAAGGGCTTTCCCACCCGTGACCAGGTCCTGGGCTCATCAGACACTTGTTTACCCCTAGATGTTGCTAAATCTCACTACTCCATAAAATGTGCAAAATAAATAGCCCCTTTCCTTCCTATCTGTGGAGAAGATTGAACAGATAATAAAAAATGTGAAAGAAAGCACTTACCTTAGCATTTTGCACCTTTTAAGGTATTTAATAAATACTAGCTGCCAATCACAACATTCTATTACAATTTCTCCCCAAGACAAGTTTCCAGAAATCATGGTCAGTACAGTCAGAGTTTCTTTTATCCCAGCCCACTCACTCCTCACCTACAACCTGCCCTCTTCTTCGCACTCCATCAAAACTGTACTGGTGGAGGTTACTGGTGGCCTCTAATGGAGAAGCCTTGTGGCAATTCTTCGGATTTTTTTAGATCCCCTAGAGGGGCCAATCACCGATCGCTCCTGCAACCTTGACAGATGCTATACTACTGGTTTGGTGGCTCCTCTGCCACTCAGTACTCAAAAGGGAGTCGGCAGAAGAGGGGGACATGCGCTCTTATTCACAGTCCCCAGCAAAATAGCTGACAGAGAGCAGAAATCCACTGCACAGAGCTCACCAACAAGCTGGGCATCTAACAGGGCCCATGGCCAAGCAGACCTGGCAACAGGTGCCACCACCTGAGGCTTGCCAGGACCTTCAGTTCCCGCTATGCCACAGCCTGGCAGTGTCCTCACTCACCCTCTATCCTCTCGCAGAGCTTGTGCAGGGCCTGCAAGGGGCAGGCCTCACACAGCTGGGCTGGGGCTCTCGTCTGCTGCACTGCGGCCACCGTGAAAGCCTGCTTCAGGGTCATCATGATTTCATCAACCTAAGGGATGAGATAGAAACTGATTGAAGAGAAACCAGCAAGGTGATTTAAAATTAGCAAGCTGAGTTGTTAGGAGCTCTACGGAAGAAGGGCAAGATTTTCCTGGATTATCCTTCATGAGTTGACACATACAGATAATGACTGCTAGGATTACTGAGAAACACAACCTGGAGGCTTACAACTCTCAAAGTAGATAAGGAAAAGCAAAAATATGATGAAAGTATAAATTACATACTGGGTAAAAAGCACACTCTTCTGATTAAAGTCCAAAATGACATTTAAAATGTTAGATTACAAAATGAAAGTGACATATTTTTTGAAAATAATGAAAACTGCAAACCCCAGTAAGCCTCAGAGGCATAATGGCTAGTTATCAGTCATCAGGAAAATCATTAAAGCAAATCACGGTATGTTAAAGAGATTATGGGGCTTTGCTGTGGCTAAAATCCCTTGTTCAAAAGGTGTCAGGGGAAGAGGAGCTCGTTCTCCCTCACCAGAGCTTCGCTTGCGCACTGGAACACGTAGCAGACGAAATGAAAGCCACCTCCACCTGAAGACTCCCGGCAGATAAACCCAAAATGGTCCACATGTCTAATGCCCTGTGGAAGGCAGGGGAAGAAAAAGAAGGCACGCTGGCTTTCATCCAGCAGAAGAACCACTACCCGAAACATAACTTAAGATTCACACAGCACAACCTGAAGGGATCCTATAAAGCTACTACTTTCTCAGATACTTAAAAAAAAAATCAAAAACATCCCTCAGATGTTAAGATTAACATTATTCTACCAAATGTTTCCTTGATTATCTCACACCAAAAAATAAGGCTTGAAAATTCATGTTTTAATGCTCATTTCACTACGAAAAGAAAGTGAAAAAAGATGAAAGAAAAACTAGTACTCTTCTTAGGTATTATGGAACTAAAAACTACCTGGAAGATCAAAGGCAGACCCGAGATGGTTAAAGACAAACATATATACATACACTCACATGCATTTAAACATACGAACTCACAGACATACAGAGGTTAGAAACTGAATACTTAAAATATATACATGTATATATACCTAGCACAGAAGACTTTTAACATAAGATGCTAAGTCCAAGGCTATGCCATTGTTTTCTAAGAGCTCTTTTTAAACACACATTAATATATAAACTTGTCTGGAAAACATCAGGTAACAGAAGCAACCCCAGTACAGATAAAGCATCTTCTATAAATATTAACCCATGGAGGTCTTTGAGGGCACCATTATGTAGATGTCTGAATACTGACAGCTGGATGTTCAAGTTCATATAAACTTTCAAAGTGCACTCATTAGGAAATAATGCCACTATCATCACATTAAAATGTAACATTAATATTTTAACATAGGTAGAAGCAAATAAATACCAAGATCTATGGACAATACACTTCCAGGCCAAATGTTTTCCAGTAAGTAAGTCATCACTGACATACCCTGGCATTTCAGTTAATGTTCCCCTATAGCAAATTAAGCTTATGCTACTTAAGGAAAAACAGTTTAGAAAAATATATTTTTAAAAAATGGTTCCCTATTGGATCTATTAAGAAAGAATATTACTAATTTCAAATTCTTTCTGAATACTTAAGTAGATCACATCATAAATCAACAATGAGATTTTCACTGTATTTTATTAATTGTGGAAATCAAATCATAATTTCAAAAAACAGACAAACATAATTTTAAGTAATCTTCGTATCTGTTAGCACTTTCCTGGGTAAAACTTATACAGGTCATCATAACTGGCAGATTCCTGCAAAATCACCCTAAAAAACATACCTGCTAGGTTATCAACATATGAGATTTCAAACAGACACTGCATTCTGGGTAAAGCATCCAGATAAGCGCTATTATATTTCAAGAGGGACGAAAGAATAATTAAAGCTAAAGAAAAAAAGCTATAATTTTTTGTAAAGTAGAAATTGGCCAGGCAGGATGGTATACTCCTGTCAAGGTACTTGAGGCTAAGGCAGGAGAATCCAAGTTCAAGGTCAGCTTGCATAACTTAGTGAGACCCTGCGTCAAAATAAAATAGAAAAGGTTGGGGATGTAGCTCAGAGTAGAGTGCCTGCCTAGCATGCATGAAGCTCTGGGTCCAACCCCCAAGACAAAAAAAGTTTTAAAAATAAGAAAAGAAAGATCTATATATTTGTGTATGTTAAAATAAAGAAATACACACAATCATCCTTGATAATAGTAATTCAGGAACAATATTATCCATAACTGAAAAAAGTAGAACTATTTTCTCTAGTAGGCTGTTGTTAAGAACAAAATTCTTAATTTCAAAATTATGTTTGGTTTGCTTTAATATACTAATAGAGGAAAACACTGTTGAGATCAAACCAAATACTTAAAAAACATATACCTTTAGCATATTTGTTGTACAACAGATAGTAACAAATTTTTAAAAAAATTCAATTGCAGTTGAAACAGTAACCAGTATCCATTTACCTGAGAGCAAAAGGATATCTCCTTAAAATTTTTCTCCAATGCTATTTTTTTGGTGTCAGGACTGATGAGGTAAACTTCAGACTGGCCAATCTTAAAAGATAAAGAAAGAAAGAAACTAGTTTCTCATGAAAGTTGAATTCAAGATTATTATACAGACTGTCTCATGGCAGAATCTATGAAAACAGTGGAAAAGGAAGATGCTCTCACAAAATTCTATTTCTTTGTAGAAAATCAATTTGAAGGCTCTAATTTATCCTCTAGGTATCAGGCTGCACAGAAAACCACAGGGCATTCTCCTGCAGTGGTCTCCCAGAGAAAAAGACCAATTCAGCAATAACCCACATCCCTTTATAACAAAATGAGCTTTATATATAAGAGAATATTCCAGAAAACAAATTTATTTATGTATATAACTTTTTTTGAGACAGGATCTTTCTTTGTAGTCCAAGCTGATCCTGAATTCACTATGTAGTCCAGGCTGGCCTTGAACTCAAGGCAATCATCCTGTCCCAGCCTCCCAAGTGTTGGGATTAAAGCCATGTGTCACATTATGTGGTGCCAGGGAACTGAACTCAGGGCTTTACGCAGTAACTGCTGTGCTATTCCTCCAGTCCCTCTCTTTATAATTCCAGAACACTTTTTAATTATTATTTTTTTACCAATCGGTCTTAAAAATTATTTTCAAAATAAACTATCATTTGTAAAGGACACACAACGTGTGAGGCACTCACACACACTGGTACTTAACGTAACTTTCAGTTTAGCACATCAGTATAAATTGACGTCTTATAGTCTAGAAACACCCGAACAGACAACTACTACAGCAGCGAGCGTGCACAGCTGGCAACCACACAGGCGGTGGAAGGGTGCCGCCCAGACCACACATCTGCACTACTAGGCTTCTAGGTTCCTGCGTGCACTACTGCCTGCCATTTCACTTTCTCCTGGCATCAAGAAGTCAGTGGCCACATCTGGATGCTGTCACTATCACTCACAGTCCCTTCTCTCCTCTGAACTTCTCACGCCTTGATATGGGGTACACATCAGATATACAAGCTTGTTTCATAGATATTGGACACAGATCAAGAATAATTTTGCTGTGTGGTGCTAGAGGTATAGCTCATCAGGTAAAGTGCTTGCCTAGAAAGCCAAGGCCGTAGGTTCTACTGACCAGCATCATATAAGCCAGACACAGTGGTGCACACTTGTGATCTCAGAGTTTAAGAGGCTGAGGTGGGCAGATTGCCACAGTTCAAGGGCAGCATGGGTTACTGTTCAGGATCAGCCTGGACTACACAGTGAGAGCCTATCACAAAATGAAAGAGAGAGAGAAAGACAGAAAGGGAAGGAAGGAAGGAGAAAAGGGAAAAAGGAAGGCAAGAAACGAAAAAGAAGGAAGTTACACTTAAATGAGACAGCCCAAGACATGTGCTTCCTATTGTTGGAAGCATAGGTTTTGCACTCAGAACAGCACTGGCACACTATTTCTGTACTGCATTTCCGTTAGTTGTGACAGAAAGTCTTTTACCTTTATCCCTCCATGGAAATGAAATATGACACAAACTAAAATTTAAACATATAAATTTATAATATATACATTCTCCTAGTTTACACTAGACCGTGTCTCTCTCTAGAGTAGAAACCAACTCAGTATGTTCCTTATTTGAAAACAGTGAGTGAATACCTGAGGTATATTTTTACCTACATAATGAAGATAGACCTTATTTACTTTTAAAAGAATGAAAACTTCATGTCTGAGAAACTCTAAAGCACTCTTACTTTGTTGTGTCTGGGCTGTCAAGAGTAAGCAAGATTTAAAGTTGAGCAGGATAAATAAATAAATAAATAAATAAATAAATAAATAAATAAATAAAAGCTGGGCAGGGCTTGGGATTCCTCTCCCATGTCACACTGTGGCACCAGCTTGGCCTCGGGAGTGTGCCTTACCCATATCCATCTCCTGCTCCCTGCTCCCTGCTCCCCACACCCGCTGCCTCAGGAGCCACGCTCCCCACCTCAATCCAGCCTACATGGTGGCTCCGCACCTTTCTCCTACTCTTCCTCCTCCTAGCATAACCCTGCGCTATAGCCCAAACTACTCAATACTGTGCTTTACACCTTTCAGTAACTGCCAACTCCTTTGAGCATAAAAGCATCCTGAACACGCCCCACGGGGCATTCCCAGGGCAGCCCCATCTCTACCCAGCTTCCCTGGCGCTTTCCGTGTCATCGCCTGGCCTTCTCACTCCTCAGTAAGTGACTGCTCAGCCCCTGCCACAGGCCAGGCTGAGCTCCAGCGCAGTGACGATGGCACGCAGAACTCTACACTGCCATGCAGCCCAGCTTCTCAGAGGAACAATAAACATTTGCTTATTTGTGATTATGTCTTAATGGTGGCGAGAATGGAGAAGAGCTAAACAAAGCAAGATAGGAGTTCGTTATTAGCCTCACTGACAAGGTCATTTCTCCATGTCACATTAACACAGCAGCAGAGACCTGCCAGCAGTAGGAAGGCAGGCCCGGGACAACTGACAGGCCTACCAAGCCTTGGTCACAGCAAGTTCTCAGGAGCCTCCAGCACAGGGCTCCCTCCCACCCTCAGGCCTCTGGGCCTGCGGCCCTCTGAATCCAGGAGACACTGCCAGCTGGCCACATGGCCACTCCGCTTAGTGACAATCGCTTCCCCAAAGATGTCGCTCCTGAGTCCCGGGGTGCTCTATTTGTCCTTCACAACATTCATCACCGCTGTCATCAGATTATTCGTGTACCCTCGCTCCCTCGTGGAATCTACATTCCACAAGGGCAGAGACAATGCCTATCTTGTTTGCCACTATATTCCAGCACATGGCCAGGGCCTTGTACGTGGCAGCAGCCACACAAGAAAGTACTTGTAAATAAACGCATCAAGCAGCTTTCTCAATGACCCCACAAAAAATATATGCAGATCACAGATTACAGCACAGCTGACTGCCAAAAAGGCTCTCATTTTAATATACTAGATCAACGATAAAAAGAGGAGGAAGTCAGCCCTAAAACCGTATCCATCCATGCAGATTAACCTCCGTGGCTAGTTTCCTTATTTCTGGCCGTTTTGCTGCTTTGGCTTCAACCCAAAAATGATTTACTACAATTACGGCAAATTCACTCACTCCAAAAAAAAGGGCAGGAGCAGGCCAAGGAGAAACCAGATCCTCGCAACAGCGGTGTGGTACCCGCTCGCTGCTGGAGCTCCAGTCCCACCAGGGCAGGCCCAGGGAAAGCAGGCCACGCGGGAGAAGGCAGATGAGCCCGCGCCCAGAACCCCAACGCCGGGGACTGCTGCCCTGTCCATTCCTTTGCTGGTATTTAGCTCAGGCTGTTTTTCCACCCCCTTGGGAAAAAAAAAAAAAAGAAACAACTGGCTATCCTAATTTTGTCTGGGTATACATTTCCAAATATGTAATAGGCCACAAATATAACTATCCTAATTAACAAAAAGGGTAAAGGTCATATAAATTAATAAAACAGTAAAAAATCTTTTCTAACTAAAAGATTTTGCTGAAAGAAATTACTCGAAGTTAATCAATTGCTAAACATCTCTCTTTTGGCCTCTTTTACACATCACATCTGTTTCTCCACACTGGAAACGTGTCTTTACAAACACAGCTCGTAGGAAGGAGATAAAACCTACACCAGCTGAAAGGTGGATCCTCTTATGTCTCCCCCTGATGATGTTAAAGGCTAATTTGACATTTTATCCTGGAAAAAAATTCAATATAAAAATGTATAGATTCACACATAAATTCAAGAGTATTTACTAAGACTCTGCTCAACAAAGAAGATTTTTCTCGCGAAAGGCCGCTGCTGGGCACAAAGCTGGGCAGTATTTTACCGTGAAGAGCATCGTTCGATTTTCCTCGATGTCTGTGGGCTGCACAACATGGTGTCCACTGATTAAGTGGTTCTCGATGTCGTTTTCCTCGAAAGAGCTGAAGAGGCTGCTGCTCCGCGGGGCCCCGGCCTGGAGCTCCCTCCTGCAGGCCAAGGAGCGCAGGCCGGGCTGCGAGAGGGACTTGCGCATGGGCGGGCGCCCCGGCTCGGGCGCGGGCCGGCTCCGGGCGGCCAGAGGGCTGCCGGGGGCCTCGGGGTCCCCGGCCGGGCCCCGGCCGCAGCTGACGTGGTTGAACTTCTCAATGCACTCATCGATGAGGGCCGGCGGGGCCTTCCTGTGTGCCACCGTCACCCGGCCACAGAAGAGCACCTCAAATTTCTTGGCGAAGGTGTCGTCGAACTCAGCAGGGCAGCGCAGCTCCTCCTGGCGGGCGATCTTCCCGGCCTGGCGGATGGAGCTGATGATCTCGGGCACCTGCGGACGAGGAACAGGAAGGTTACTGGGGATTGCAGGGCCTGGACTCGCACTGGCCCGCAGCGCGCTAACATGCCACGGTCTGTGCGCACGGCCCGTGTCCCGTGTCCCGCGCCCCCCGTTCCCGTCCACGAGGCACCACAGAGCCACAGGAGGAATCTGCCGAAGGGGAACGTGCTCTCGTGGGAGGGAACAACGCAGCTTCTACAGGCTGAGAGGGAAAGAGCATCGACTAAGCACTTCTGCATGCAAGGAGACGGGGTAGAGAGTCTACATGGCCACAGCACCTAACAAGGTTAAGGGATCCTTAGCCAGCCTGGTGGCACCAGCCTGTGATCTCAGCAGTCTGGAAAGCTGAGGCAGGAAGATCACAGGTTTGAGTACAGACTGGGCAAGCTGTAAACTTGCCAAAATCTTGTCTCAAAACAAAGAATTTTTAAAATGGGCTGGATGTGCAGCGCAGTGTGAAAGCCCTGGGCTTGATCCCCAGTTCAAAAAAAAAAAACTAAAAACAAACAAACAAACAAACAAACAAACAGAAACCAAAAAATCAACAACAACAAAAAAGGAGTTCCATGTAGCAGATCTTAGATTAAAACCTAAACCCTAAAGCCAAAGGTCACCTCCAAAGGAGGCATGGCCCACCAAATGTTCATTATTCTGGGTTTTATGGCAGAATACTTTGGGAAGCCTACCTCAGTAAATGACCAGATGAAGCCAAGACTCCAAAACTATAAAGTATTTGTTCAAATCACAGCACTGGTATTTTCTCCAATGACAAGAAGTTATCACTCAGTACGGTGCTTCTAAAGTTGAACAGTACAACACCGGGAGGGGTTTGAGTCAAGGAGCAGCCCATGGCTGTCACCATGGCAACACACCTGGGCTTCTGCGTGCAGAAACTGAAGTTTTTGGTACCAAATGTAAAAATCATGATTAAAAGAATTCACCAAAGGGTCCCTGTGCTCTGGCATCGTGCCACTACAGCTCAAAGGAGATTCTGACGTAAAGATGAGCCTTCATTGCACCGAACTGCTTAAAGAAAAGGCACAACAGCCAACACTCAGTTTTGTAATTGCACATTCATGAACCATAAGACCTAAAAACAATATTTAAAAAGCCAAAGTTTCAACAGAGGTCAAGCATCTGTATGCACTGAGTACTGCTTGTGCTGTGGCTTACCATGGCAGTGCCAAATAATTACATATCCAGCAGAGGTCCCAAAATTGATTACCAACTGAAGAAGACGACAGGACAGAAAAAAGAAAGAATAAATGTCTGTCTTTCATCCCCACCTTTCCAATGATTCATTATAGGGCCTCGGCCAAAAAAATTGGAAGAAAATCCAGTTTCTCTCTGAGAAAAAATGCTTATAAAATTATTAAGTATTATTTAGTTTTTCCCAGGGAAAAGCTCTTTCATGTAATAAAAATATTACTTTTTTCAAGCCAAACTAACCAATTTATATAAGTAGAGAAGTGCTATGTTTCTCAGCAAGTGTGTGAGATTATTTTATCTGGAGTCACATGAAACTTTCAGTTAATCCTCTCTAAACAGAACACTGAAAGTTGGTTGAGTCCTCCAAGGCTTGTTAAAATACTTGAGGTGCCTATGTGCTGTCTTCCACTGCATCTGAAATAGGCGATGTTGTCTCATTATATATAAAAGCGAAAGGAAAATGTGTGAAGCCATATGAATCTATGGCAACTCAGTAGAAAATGGAACAAACTGAACACACTCGAGTGCCCCTCACTTGCCAAGGTCAGAAAGAGATGAGGAACGTATCAGACCCAGGTCAGAGCCGAAGCTATGGTAGTCTTTGCAACCACCAATCTCTCTAGCAGTTTAATCAGAATTCAAAAACAGACATACTTCATTCAGTTCAAGACCAGAGCCCATCTCTCCTTCTCTGACGAGTCTCACTGTTCAGGCATAATCTGGCTCAAGGGTTATTACCTCAGAGGTTCAAGTGTATGCTTTCAGACCACCAGAAAGCTGTGCGTGACAGGGTGTGAAGGGTATCACTGGACTTCTTAAAACTTCTCCCAAGATTCTCATTAGAAGAGTATCCTAACTGGAGGCTATCTGAAGGCAAAAGACTCATTGCCAAGTACAGCTTCAAAAGTAATTTGCAGGGATAGGAAACAATCTCTGAGCAGCAAGATGGACGCAGGACTGCTGTGGAATGGGTTAATCGGTTCTTCCAAAGAACTTCTCCAGTCACCAAGAAATAAGTAGTGTTTGCCATTAAAAGCAGAGGAAAGGGTCTTCTCCAGACCACTCAGGCCTGGTCATCATGACCAAATGAACCCAATTCTCCCTCAAGGCAGCCCTGAGCCCCTCGAGACCTCCTCAAGCCCTCCACCTGCCCAAAGGGGAGCATTGGCATCACCCCAAAGAAGGCGATTCCTGTCTCCATGTACCAGGCCCATTAGGAGAGTCTCCCAAACTCCCAAACCTAAAAAGGCTGCCTTACCATGCCTGCAGTCTGTAAGAAGACTCCCACCTTCCACCTCTGTCCAGCAGCTGGAGCCCCAGCACCTCCAGCCCCTGTCCTGTCTCAGTCATCCTCTACAAAATGGTGACTGCTGGGACCAGTCGAAATGACTAAACACCCAACACAAAGCCCTTTGCCACCCAGGAATTCTGATCAAGAAGGAGGCAGAAAGAATAAAGAAAAAGACAGGAAACACAGGAATCACAAAAAACACAAGAAGGAAAAGGCTGTGACTGCAGCCGTTGCATCTGTTACGTGGTTGTGCCGCTGCCCCAGCTGCATCGACAGAAGAACGTGAGGCAACTCCGGGGCTCACAAGGACACTGCAAGGGAAGCCAACCTCGGTAACTTAGGAAAGCACTTGTGGGGAAGACCCGGAGCCAAGAGGAAGGCTCAAGTGTCTCCACACTATCAGATGGAATGTTTGTTATGATGTATATTTTATTTGGTTTGTACTCAATTCAATTTCAAAACTGTTAAACATGTTTTAGACTACAACATTTGCTGTAATCATTGCTAGGTTGACATTCACCATGTAAAAAAAAAGGAGGGCATGGTTTTACATGGCAAGAGGTGTCCCGGTGTATCAGTAACATTTTTTTCATGAAGAGCTGACATAAACCCATTTAGAGTGAAATATTTTAAGCCACCCCCCAAATTTCCTTTTTTAAAATGGGGGTTAAGTACTCTAGTCATTCTGATGTCTCTTTAAATGCTGCTGCCATTTATTTCCAGAGGAGTGTTTTTCTCTTTATTTTTTCTTGAGTCTTATGCACCCATTTAGGTTATGCTTACATCCTTGTATGGTCAAACTAACACAAAAGCATGAATGAATACTGAATGCTACAATCCCTCCTACTGCTTGTGGAGTCTCTGCTGACAAGAATCAAGATTCATGCTCTGTCGCAAGACCAAAGAATTTAAACATGTGGTTTGCCAGGACACAGGTTTAGGTAGACGTGCTAACCGATTTTGACAACTAGAATTTTTATTCTGTTACGTTCTTCTAGATTCCCTTTTTCTTCTTTCTCTCCTTTTGTCTTGTAAAAGCAATTCGTTAGCCCCAGGAAGGATCCTTTAGTTATATAAAATTTTGTTTTATGAAAAATAAATAAATAAATTGCAGTTAACAATCTAAAGTTGTCTAAAGGTTACTGTAAGTGATTCAAGCATACTGAGACTGAAAAATGAGCTTTACCTATAAATTTCTAACTTAACTGATAAGTTCTGTTTCCTTTATCACTACAGACCTAGAGTATTGTTTTTTGGAAAATAAAACCCACAAGCCTAATGCCCACTTACGATGAAATCCTGAATTTCCCATTCTTTGTAACTCTGCCCTATACTCACCTGCACTTAAGTAAAGGGAAACTGAGCCTTTTACTTCATTTCCAAATAATATTCTAGGTATTTCTATATGCCAGAGGTAGGGACTGAGATGTGGAGATGAACAAAGGTACACCCTGAAGGAGTAGGGGAGCCAGAGAGGTTCAGAAAGGACCACTGACAGTAACAGAGATGGGCTATGCTGAGGACGTGATCCAAGGACCAAGCATTGAAGACAGAGAAAGAGGCTGAAGAAAAGGTTCTGGCAGACAGAAGCCACAGCCTTGGTGACGACCATGGGCACGGGAGGTAAAGTTTTAAAGACCACATGCGAATCCCACAGCACTGGCTTAGGATTCTCTGCAAGAATAGTTGTGCCATGAGCCCAAGAAGGAAACACAGAAGGAAGCACAGGCTCAGGAAGATGAGTTCTGCTGTTGAAAACCTTGAGGAAGAGGATCTGAAAGAATGGGCATCTGGTGCACATCTAGCTGGACCAACAGTCCTGGAGTCCAAAGCCAGAGATTAGCTCATACAAAGGAGGAAGCTGAAGCCTCAACGAATATTAAAGCTGTTCCTTTGGGAACACAAAGAGAAAAAGGAGCAAAGAAGGGCTAGTGAAATGCCCCACTATTTCAAGGGGAGAAAGTGAGGAATGGCTAGCAGAGACGTAGCAGGGAAGAAGGCAAAGACGAGGTGAGAGTGGTCTAGGGAAAGAGACACTCATCTTCAATAGGAAAAGTAACAAAGGACAGGGTAACAGCTGAGATGGGTGAGCTACAGTTGGGGGGGGCTCATACAGACGTATTTTTTTAAAAAGAGAACAGGTTGATAATAATTCCCCCAAATAAACATTACCTAAAAAGTCTTACAGCGAAATTTTATTTAGCTTATAGAAACACACACTTAACGTCACAATATTTATTGCAAATAAATTTTCTAAAGATGAATACCACGAGGTTAGTAGAGTTCATTGTCACTGATACCATCTGGGTACTTTTAATAAAAATCTCAGTCAAAGCAGTAATATCTACGTCACTTTTGTTTTCAGATAAGCAGATAGTCAGTCAAAAGTAATTACAGCCCAAGTAAGAGTCTAAAAATCATTTTAGTGAAGTAAACCAAGGGTTGAGTTTGATTAAAATTCCTACACTGGTAATCACAACAAAAATGTCAAGGTAACTAAAATCAATTACCAATACTTAATGAAAAATAGGCCTGTATTGCTGTGAAAGAACTGGGGACGTGACTCAGCGGTAGAATACTTGCCTAGGGTGTGCATGACCCTAGGCTGGATCCCAAGCACTGTACACACACAAAAGAATTACTAGGCTCTTTTGCTAAAATGTTTAAGTTTTATTAAAGCTCAAATTTCAAAGTAAACCTACTCTTTTGTTCACAATCAGAGCAAGTTTCTATGGAATTTGCATACTAACAAACGCACAATAAAGGATAAAGTCTAGGGCAGATTTAAGTGATTTTTTTAATAAGTAGAAGGAAATGATACTCTAGGAAAATCAGAAATGTTCACTTCTGTAAATAAAGCGCTTATTAAAGCATTTGGGTCAACTTTCTTTTTAAGGATTTAGAGATTTTCAAAGGATTAATTATAAACACACTGCAAGTGTAATTTTATTCACAAGGATTTAGGAATGAGCTCCTGAAACAATATTTAGAACAAAAAAAAGGCCATTTTACTTTGTATTTACAGATTTTTTTTCTGCTAGCCAGTGAAAGATAAAATTAAGTGAACCTAAGGAAGACTCACATTTGTATTTAAAGCCCTAGCAATTTTTCCTGGTATACAGTATTAAAACACCCTAAAGCTGTAAAAATATGGCAGAACACACATTTCACCCCTTGGATGACAAGGGGTCAAAGCAGCACTCAAAACAACAATCATTCAGCATAAATTTTCTCCAAAAAAACCTCAAAGCTGATTTTTTGTCATTAATGATAACAATCATTATTTGTGCTCATTAGTCATAAACAAGGCAAAAAGGAAACAAACGAAATTAAAGCAAGTTTTCTCCTCATTCTATTTTATATGCCTTGAATTTTATACAAAATACTTATAAAATCCTTGTTAACGCTCAATACATACATTATGTAAAGAAAAAAAAAAAAACCAACCCTCTGCTAGTAATATGAATACACCTATGAATGTTCCAAGTATTCAACTGTTTGGCCTGACAGGATGACAGGCAACCAGGAAGACCTGAACATACCTTTCCAACAAATAAGACATGACTCCCCTGATCTTTTGAGGACCCAGTCTAAGACGTGAGAGACACATCTAACTACACCTTTCCAGTATGGTGTGGTAGATGCTCTAACACACGCATGAATAGTACCACTGACTACAGGCCACAGAAGGCCGGTCCTGGGCTCAGGCCCACTCGGTCTGTCATGGCTTCACCTGGCAAAGCAATACCTCAGTTTCTGATTTGTGATTTCCCCTAGCCTCAAGGTCAGATTTATGTGTTCATCTTCTGAAATCGAAGACCAGATGCTGCTAGCTGGCCAGGGAAGAAATGTAATGACCACAGCCCCGAGAACAGGCCACAGGCTCTCATTTACTTTTGCTTCATTTCTCTGTCCTTTGGGTCTCAAGCTTTCCTCACATGTCAACAGAAGTAGCTAAGGGTAAAAAATTAATGTACACATTTTCAAAGTAAGATTTGTGGCATAGGGATTGAACACTGGGGTGCTCTACCAAGAAGCTACATGCTTAGGCCTTTTTCACTTTATTTTGAGATGGGTATCACTAAATTGCCCAGGCTGGCCTCAAACTGCTGGCCAGCATGACCACTGAAACAATGCAGGGACGCACTGAACATTTAATCTGGAAAACAAAAGCCGTCAAGTGCTCTTCATTGAATGAGTCCACCCTCATTTCCAATGTGGCTACATATCTGAATGGCCAGGATTTTTAAACCTGATGTCTACTTCTACCGTCCAAGTGGGATCCCCCATTTGGAGGTGGGACCTTGGCAGCTGCAGTCTCCAAACCCCACCTCACCCTATTCTAATAGCCAGCTGGAATCAGAAATGCTGGACTTGTGACTTGTCCTTTGTCGTGCTGCAGGTAAGGCAGTGCTTCCCGGTAGAGTAGCTCCTCCGCACAGGGTCCCCAGCACCATCCTATCTAAAGCTATTTGATTACTGACGTTCTCAGAAAAAAAGGAACAGTGTATAAGCTGCAAAACTTGCACGGTGGGTCCCTACAGCAAAGATAAACTGGTGAAGACAAAAATATTGCATCTTTTCTGCACAGATTAAGAAGTACATCTGCAAGGGACTAACCAAGGTGGAAGCCAAGTGCCACAAGAGAAAAAGTTGTAAGGAGACACAAGTACAGAGAAACACAAAGTCTAACACAGAATGTCTTCCAAATAAATTATGAGGAACACGTAGGGTGACTTAAATGTCTCCTAAACTCTGCCCTTAGAAAAACAAAACCAATCACAAAGCTCCTAGGGAGTCCAAATTGACGCTTTTCTTTTCCTTATTAAAAAAAAGAGGATTTAATAAAATTTTAATCATACCAGAAAAGTTCATAAACAGAGCCAAAATGAAATTCATGTCTGTACAATATTTTCATGCCTTTCCTGCTGTTCAAAAACAAGAAAGGATTGCAACCAAAAGGAAAATCAATGGACAAAATTAGGCCAGAAAACAGTTTGCAAAGTTATCTCGCACTGACTCATACACAGGTCAAAAACGTGCCACCCAGGCATGATTTTGTTTCCTCTGAAAGGCAATTTTCTTCTTTTTGCCCCAGGGCCTTGGCTGGAGGACTAGGAACAGTCCACAGTGACTGAGGCCGCTGGGGCATCACATGGTCTCACTCGCTCAGGGGTCTCCATTACCCTCTGCTCACCTATTAGCAGAACGTACCTCTACAAAAACACAGCCAAGAAATTTAGGGGTTTTTAGCCAGATCCGCAAGAGCAGAACTTCATTCTTGTATAAAAGATACGGCTCTTCACCGCCAGAGGGCCTGAAGGAAACAAGAAAAGCTCCCTGTGGGGTGCAGGGCTCAGGCCATAATCACCACGAAACAGAGATGCCCCCAAGGGGGCTGCACGTTCACGTCAGAACCCCAGTGATGCCAACACAGGCTGGAACTCACAGGCATGCCCGCGTATGCACGCCCAGCAAGGAAAACATCACGGGACACACCCACTCCTAACCCACAATGACCTCATCTTTTCAATTAAGTAACCTTTCTCAGCACAAAGTTCAATACCCAGGACTCACATGTAACTAGCCCCAGGAAGTCAGCACTCATTACCTCACTTGGTTCCTATGAAGCACAATGAATAAAATCAGTTTATCAGAAGGACTGCAACTGCTCGAATATAAAACTGAGATTTTGTACTCTATCCCTTCATCTCAAGAGGAAAAATTTAAGCCCAGCTCTGTGACACAGGCCTAAAATCCCAGCACTTTAGGAGGCTGACGCAGGAGAACTGTAAGTCTGAACCCAACCTGGACAATGGAGCAAGACCCTGTCACAAATAAATAAAAGAGGTTGGGGATATAGCTCAGAGTGAAGAAAGACCCTGTGTTTAATTCCCAGCAATGGGGAAAAAAGGAGGGAAAATGTAAAAGCATACACTTTTTTCTCTTTGGAGTCCCTCCTGTTCTTCTTCTCTCCCACCAGCACTCAGGGTCTCCAATCCAAATAAGGCAGCAGTGATGGCCCCAGACAGAACTGCCCTGAGGGGTTAGTCATTTTACAGCCAGTCACTAGCAGTAGAGTGAACAGAACACCACCCTTTCTATCTTCCTCCCCTCAGGAGCCAAGGTCAGGGTCCAGGCCCTGAGATGCTTCAAGGAACTACTTGGCCTGGAATGCCCAATCTCAAGAACAACAACAACAACAACAACAAAGTTTTACCACCTTTCAATAATTCATCCTCCTTTTTAAATACAGCAGCAGAATGTGTTCTCCAACTATCTTTCATTTCTAATAATGTTTAATGTAGAAATATGTAAAGCCACCCATGATCCCAAGTCCAAAAATACCTACATTTAAGAGTTGCAGTTGCTGGGGGCATAGTTCAGCTGTTAAAGCACTTGCCCAACATGCAGAAGACCCTGGGTTCAATTCCTTAGCACCACATAATCTGGACATGGTGGTACATGCCTGTAACCAAGCACTCACGGGGCTGAGGTAGCAGGACTACTGAGTTGAAGGCCATCCTCGGCTACATAGTGAGTTCAGGACCAGCTTAATCTAAAGAGCAAAATCCTATCACAAAAAAAAAGAATTTGTTTTTTCTCTTGCATACTTCTTTATCTATACTTAATGATAATTTCCTTTACAAAAAACAAAAATGAGATCACAGTGTTCTGCAACTAACTGTTATCATCGTGGGCACATTTCACTGACATACCAACACGTATAGAACCACCTAGTTCTTCTCTGATAACCACAGTGTCGGATTTCATTACCTGCAAGCAAAGTGCAAAATGGAAATAAAGGTGGTTTTTTAAGCCTATTCAGGATCCCTCATAAACAGTGTTCAGTAATAAATGCACACAGCGCCATCCCAGTCTTTGCCTGGACCTCTGGGTATATGTAGAGTGTGGAAAGGGTTGGTGGGCATGTCAGAGAGGGAAGTCAGGAAAAATTACAAGCATGAACCTGTACTGCTTACCAGGCCACAAACAGTCCGCTGGGAAGGCAGAGAGGAATCTGATAAGACAAAGTGACACAAAATAACTCTCAAAGACAGAGATGAACCCTGCCTGCTGGTCAGACTATCAGGAGAAAGGCAGCCTACCTACCTCCTGCCCCAGCGGAGGCTGTGAACCTGCTGATCTGACAGGTCCTACGGGGAACTCTGTGACTGACATGCCAAAATAAGCTCCAAGGGTTGCAGCTTCCCATGCAACCAGGCAAGCCACCAAGTTCTCAGAACCTCAGCTGCCTTTGCTGTCAAACTGGGACACCCAGACACCTTGAAGGGTCACGCCAAGAACAAAATTAAATAATAAATTGAGCACAGAGATGCACATGTAATGGTGGCCGATGAATGCTGCTATCCTGATGTTTGAGGGAAAGGTAAGGCCAGCTCTATTACAGGAAAGGTACCTAAAACAACAAGTTTTGTTATTCAAATCTGTTTTGAGTATAGAGCTGATAGTAAACAGCAAACATTTATTTAATACTATCAGTTGGCAACAGAAAATGCCAATCACATTCAAAAATTTATACGCTACAATTTCCAAATATTCTACAAGCAACTCAGCTCTCTACCCATACATCCCTCAACTTCCAGCAACATCACATACATAAGGAGCGCTGAGCAACACTGGGCTGAGGAAGCAGAGCATTTCTTTCTTCTACCATTAGTCCTAGACAGCAGAGTGATCCACATAAACACAGCATGACAATCATCCTCTTAAAGGAGACACAAGGTCTGTGAGTGGCAAACAGTTCTGTGGAAAGTTCAGGACAGGCCTACAAATTTCAGAGCATAAACCAACTGAGGTTCAAATGTCAGCTCTGGGGACCAGCATTCCTGTCTCTTCTGCTCAGTGACACATGCCACAGGGCCTACCACAGTGCCTAGCACACGGCAAGTACTCGATAAGTGCGCTCAGTGTCTGCATGATTGCTATGCAAATTAAAACTTTAATGACTTCAAAGGTTTTAAGTAATATCTCAAATAGACGCTGGAAAACTGAGATAGACCTCTGGTACAGATCACCTCCAAAATCAGTGCCTGTGTGCAGTAGCCATGCAACAAGCATTTGCAGAAGGAGCAAAGGCTGTAAAAATAGTAAACCAGAAGCTCTGGGAATAAGCCCTTTTGGGTTAGAAGGTTTTTCTAGACAGCTGAAGACTGGCCTTTTTAAGCACTGAAGCTATTTTTATGTTAAACATTTTCAAATGGAATCGGTCAGTGTATTTTTTCAAAGGCTATAAAGTATTTGTGGGGACCACATATGATGATGGCCACAAGGACTGTGTTAAGCTGTGAGCTGCGGTCAGCTGGCATGACGGGCAGGAATGCTCGAGACCAGGGGGCTTTCTGGTGAGGCAGTCCCGCGGTACAACTACATAGCTTGCATTCCGGCCAATCCTCCCTAAGCAAACGGTGACATGTCCTCTCTCAAGTGAACCCTGAGGGCTAAAGCAAAGATTCTTGAACTTTCTGTACCAGACCCTCAGATAGTCTGGTGAAGCCTACAGACCTTTCTCAGAATTACATTTTTCAATGTATACAACTGAAACAAAAAGACTATGAAAGGACTTAATTGTACTAAAATCATCCAAATAATTATGTAATAGTGTTATGTGCTTATTACCTTGTTTGTAGTCACATGCCTACTATAATTTAAAGTAATAATGTGCATACACAGCATTTTTGAGAATAGGTAACAACCACAATGTGCAATATGAAAACTGTGATACGGTGATAAAGTAAGAAATACTTGGTCTTGGTTCCTGGCAAAGGGCATCTATAACCTTCTAAAACCTCCTATGGGGTCTTCTTACTCATAATAAACCCTTTCAACCATAGCTGAGTTCATTCTAATGAGAGGACTCTCAATGGGTCCTAGATGGGGGGCCAGGAAAGAGACCAGGTGCCAGAGTCCTCGATACTGTGATTAGAAGCTTGGAACTTTAAGCCCCACATCCATCTCCCATGAAGGGCAAAGGTTGTAATTGAGATATGCATCAATGGTCAATGGATTAATCAATCATACCTCCATAAAAACCCTAAAAACCAGAGTTTGGAGACCTTCCAATGTGGTGACATTCAAGGTGGCACCCCCTGTAAGAGCAAGAAAGTGCAACCACACACCTCCCTGCCCTCACCCATCCCACACCCTGGGCATCTCTTCCATGTGGTTGGTCCTGTGTTGGACCCTTGATAACAAACATTAAGGAAGTTAGGAGTCCCGTGAGTCATTCCAGCAAATTACCACATCTGAAGAGGGGTGTGTGAGAACCCTTGGCTCACGGCTTAGAAATAAGGAAGGCCTGAGTTGTGACAGGCATCTCAAGTAAGGCAGTCTTATCAGGCTGAGCTACTACAAGTGGGATCTGTACTAAGTCTAGGCAGTTAGTGTCAGATTGAACTGAATCTCTATCCACCCAGCTGGTGTTCAAAGAGCTGGAGAACTGGCTGCTGGCACAGGGAAACATTCCAATATATCTGACATCAGTGTTATAAGTAGAAACAGATAGTACATGGTACAGGCCTATAATCCCAGTAATCTGGGACACTGAGGCAGGAAGATCACAAATTTCGAGCCCAGCCTACACAACTTAGCGACTTAGAGAGACCCTGTACCAAAATAAAAAGTAAAATGGACTATTCAGTGTGAATGACCTGAAATTACCTCCTAGTACCACACAAGAAAGGAGATTTTGTTTATGTTATTGTCACAGGGTCTGCTAATGCTTCTTACTGAGTTTCCTGACTACTTTAATAGTCAAAGGATAAGTTATATTCTAGTTGGAAATCAGAGAAAGTAGACATGTAATATTTTTCCCTGACCAAAAAATGGATGAACTCCCTGACTTCTAGCTTAAGAAACACGGACTAGCTAAGGGGGAAGAGGAATAGCAACTCAGTGATTTTAAAAAAGCAGCATCATTTATTTCTCTTAGAATCATGGCATATATTGTATATATACATACATCTACACACACACACGCATACACACACATATGGCATTCAAGGCCATTCCCACCATTCCAATGCCACACATGCCAACATAAGTATAACTGAAAATGGAGAAAAGCCTTGCCAGAAGCTATAGCCATCAACGTCTACAAAGAGAAATTAAAATGACACGACATAATGCAATCCACACAGAAAGCAAATTTCAACTGAGTAAAACCAAACTGTCTAGCAGCAAGAATAATGGAATGAATTTCTGCACAATATAAATTCTCTTCTCCCAGCACTGGGGATAGCTTTCAGGGAGTACTCAGCTATAACCCCAGTCCTATTTTTTCATTTGTTTGTTCTGAGACAAGGTCTCACTACGTAACCCAGTGTGGCCTCTAATTTGGCTCTTCCTGCCTCAGCACCTCAAGTAGCTGGGATTACAAGCGTGCACCACTCAATTCTTCATCATTACAAATATAACCTTTTTCAAATGTCGCAAGTACTCTATTCAAGTCTGATCTATTTCCTAGTTAGGCCTTGAACACAACTTAGCCTAAGACATAAACAGATGGCAAAATATTTCCAACTATCACTTTTATATTATGCCTGCCAAAGAGAGGACAGGAAAGCGTGACAAAATAAATACCTTTGTGATCTCATTTCAGGAAGCATTATTTGGGCAGCAGCTCACATTGACAACTACTGGAGCAATTAAATGAGCCTTTGTTCTTGAATGTTCTTCCACTGACTTCCTGCTACCTTCTCCGGCTTCTAGATCCAATCCAATTGTCTGTTTCACTCCAGAGCTGCTCTCCCAGCTTCCTACCAGAAGCACAGCTCCAGTCTCCCCTGCCATGTTTTCGGCTGGGGTACAATTTGACTCATCTCCACGGACCCTGAAGACTTGTCAGGGAATGGGCTTAACACACACATTTTAATGTGAATAATGTAACACTAGCCTCAAATACATGTACTTGAAAATACTCAAAAGTGCTGTAGGTAAACTCTAAGAGTCAAAATAAAAATCTTAGAACAATAAAAAGGCTTCATTTCCTAACTTCACCTAACACAATACAGGACAAGTTAGACCGACTGTATTTTCCATAACCATGTGAAATACACTAAAATACTTTAGCACACTGTCAGAGAAGAAGCCAAATTTCTGACAACGCACTACTGCACACACCTAGAGTGAATAAGTCACTGCTGGAGAAATGAACAAGCAACTGCAGGGACAGCAAAGCAGTGGCAGGACCGAGAAGGACATGAAGCCGGGGCCCTGCACAGGTGGAACAGCAGGAAACAGGCGAGAAGGGAGAGGACGGAGGAGGATGCTGGGTGATTCCACACACAACCACTGTGATTTTAAAAAAAAAATCTGAATGCAAATTACAAATCAATATTCATAGGATATTCCACTTTTGTCAGTGTATTTCTGAGCAAAAAAAAAAAAAAAGAAGAAACAAATGGGAGTGGGGGGATGTTGGAGGAATAGCTCAGCAGTTAACCATTTCTCTAGCAAGCTCAAAGCCCAGGTTCAGCTCCCCAGCACCATAAGAGCTGGGTGTGGTGGCGCATGCCTGGAATCCCAGAACTCCTGCGAATGAGGCAGGAGGACTGCTGGGAGTCCACAGCTAGCCCAGGCTATACAGTGAGCTCAGAACCAGCCTGAACTCAGACCCTGCCTTAAAAAAAAAAAAAGTGCTGTTAGTGAAAACAGGGCATATTGCAATTCATAAGAATTCCCCAGGTCACTTAGGCATTCTGGTCAAAAGTTCTAACAAGATAAAGAAAGAGAGTGAGAGGAGGAGAAGCAAACACGTGTGGGAAGCTAGTGTTTCTCCAACTTACTTTCCACAGCGATACAATGTGAAGCAACCCTCATCAATATAAAGATGCGGAGGAGGGCGGGGCACAGCTCAGTGATCAGTGCTCACCTAGGGAACAGCAGGCCCCAGGTGCCAGCCCCGCAGCACACACCAGCTGTGCACAGCGGCTCACAGACTTAGGAGGCTGAGGCAGGAGGACTGCTGGGAGATGGAGGCCAGCCTGGACTACACAGTGAGCTCAGGAACAGCCTGGACTACTGAGCAAGACTGCCTCAAAAAGAAAAAAAAAATAGAAACAACCTAAATAGGGCTAACAGTGATAGGCCCTAGGTGGTAAGAATATAGTAGCTTGTTGTTTTTGCCTACCAATATGGCATTTTTCTGTAGTTCACACATTGCTTTTATAAGCTTCAGAAAAATGTTTTTAATTTTAAGTACAATTTCCTCTTGAACTTTAGTATTCTCAGGGCTAACTGCCTATTGTTCTTAGGTAAAGATTCCCAGGGATAAAATAACTTAGAAGAAATTAATCTTCATTTTAAACATATAATATTTCAACACACAAGTAAAATGCCTAAATTTCTAATGGCCCAAATGCCTCGTTATGAAAGCCTTGTGACAGAAACCAAACAAAAAGCATGCTTCCGTCTACAGAAGCTGGAACTTCCAGGATGCAGCAGGAGCGATGTTCTAAAGACAGCCTCTGTGTGTGCAAAGAGAATTCACCATGAAGAACTTAAAATTGTGATAATACTAAGAACCAGCCTGTGTTAAGGAGCTGACAGAGTTGACCTGAGTTTAAGGAAACCATTAACCTAACCTATTAATCAGATAAACGCTCAATCCTAGAAATTACAGTAAAATGAAAGTAATTCAAATGCTACATTCATGGGCACAAAATGCAGAAAATGAAATCACTTTGACCATACCAATATTAACTTAAAAAATGAAATACATCACAGCATAGGGCTACCCCACAAATATCTAATGCCTTTGTGTAAACATTCTTAAGAGGCAAATCCCATGCAAAAGGTATGTATAAAAGACTCTGGAAGGCTCAGTGTGGATCCCAGTCCCTGCGTACACAGCTGGCTGACTGCCTTTGTGCAGTGTGCAACCTGCACAACTACAGAGACAGCCCGTGGACAGCCTTGTCCCCACCACCTGTGAGACCCCTGGTAATTTCCAAATGAATGTCTGAAGCTCAGACATCAGTTCTGGCCTGTCTTCTAAACATCAATTATTTATAATTTTTAAATATGCCACATTAGCTTTTCCAGCATTAACACATTTTTAAGAAAACTCTATCATACACTCTGAAGAATCCTGAAGTTCATTCAGATCAGAGGTAGAAATTGGTCTTTTCTCTCATATTATTTGGTTCTTTCATTAAAAACGCTGTATTCACTAAGTAGCCATTTCTTCTCCTTAATCTTGATCAACAGGCAAATGAGAACTTAGGTCAATAACACCCTGTTAAAAGCAGACGAAACTATTCTATACTTCACACATTTTAAACTTCATGCAATACCAAGTATAACAATGGCATTACCACAATAACAACACTGGTTTTTTTTTTTTTTTTTTTTTTTTTTTTTTTTTTTTTTTTTTTTTTTTTTTTGCTTCTTGGCTTTCTATTCATTATAAATGTTAGATGACTTCAATATATAACACTCGGGTTGTATCCTAGGCAAAATGATACCTTTAACAGCAGAAAGAAGTGGAAAATCCTTCCTTCCTAGCCTCCTAGATGAAACAAACAAACAGACAAAAGAAACACAGTATGAAGTCACCCACAAAAAAACCAGCATCCAAGCTCTCCACTCATGTGCTCGCTTCGGCAGCACATATACCAAGTTCTCCACTCATGAACAGCACCGAGCATTCACCTAACTGTCCACGCATACCTGCCCAGACTCCAGCCTAAGAGAAAGAAAATCAGACCTCCTAGCTGCTCTCCTTCGAGGCAGTGTCCCCACAGCCGCTTAATCGTCTTGAGCATACTGAAGAGGATGACCTACAGCACTCTGCTCATTCTACACCCAAAACTCTACTCTTGTATAAAATAAACTGGCTAGTAGAAGACTAATACAGAAACACCCTCAGCATCAGGCACACGGTAACATACGTAAAGTATCATCATCTAAGTTGCAACACACAAAAAATATTTTTAGACCCTCAGCTGGTAAGCACTCGTGAGGTGACTGAGCTTGCCAACAGTTCATGTGAAAAAGATTAAGGATTTCAGTTCCCTGTAAGCCCCAGATAAGCCTACAGAAAGGCCTGGGTACCAAAAGAACAAAAACCTTAGGGCTTTAGGAGAACATCATCCTCACATCCAGAGAAAAATCACAGCTTTCCCGGCCTTCTCTCTGAACAGGCCAAAGAAGAAATTTTACTGATGGCTATAGAAAACTGTATTTTAAAATTCTGTTTCTTTCTTGCTGTGTACTAGGAATTATGCTATACCACTGAGCCCTTTTTATTTTTTAGTTTGTGATAAGGTTTTGCGAAGTCACTCATTTGTCTAGCTTGGCCTGAAACTTCCATTCTCCTGCCTCAGCCTCCCAAGTAACTGGAATTATAGACATGTGCTACCATGCCCAGCAGTACGAAAAGACTATAAAACCAACAACAACGTGTCTATAAACCTTTGATCAATGACTCCAGGCAGGTGATACGGACTCAGATCTGCAAAAGCAGCAAATCTGTTGTGGGGAGAAGTATCAGTCCTGTGCCTCTGGTAAGGAAGAGTTAAGGAAGAAGAAGGTGAGACCCAAAGGGATTTGGGCTCTGAAGGTTATCATGTACCTCTTAAGCATGCCCAAATACTGTTGCAATTAAAAAAAATGTAAGAGTGGAAAAAAAGGCCCCAGATCCAGCCCCCACCCTCAATGGCCTGCTAAGCAGGAGGCCCGCCAAGCCGGGGCCCACCACACAGGAATGTGAAAGCACCAATCTCTCCCTGCTCAGCTCCTCCACTTGGCGGCTGGGAAGACAGCTGGCTTCATCTCCACATGATCTGTTATTTCACAGTCAGGAACATTCCTAGAGAACCAACACCGAAACCAAGGCTGACAAGAGATTCGGCCTGCTGCACCAGCCCGGAGCTGCTACTGGCACACGCCCACCGCTAGGCTGTTCCTCCCGAGCCGTGGAGCACGACGGTGTGTACTGAAGACTTCCTGGAGCTGAACTTTGATCCACCCACCACAATCAAGGAGCCAGACTGTGCCACACGGAAGACGATAACCACAGGGAAACTGCAGTCTCTGAATCCTAACAACTTTTCAAAAGCTACATATACTTCATCTTGATTTGCAAAGAGAAGGGAGTTAAAGGACAAGAATGGAGTAGGGAAATCTTATTAATGTAATAACCTCCTTTAGTTAGTAATATGCCTTCCATTGCATTCACTCCTGAGGAAGACTTTTCATTGTGTTTTTTTTTTCTGTATTCTTACTCTCTCTAGAGACCTTTTATACTCCCCTAGAGCAAACTTATTAATAATCAGTACACAAAGAGCCACAAACTTGTTTCTCATCAATGGGCTTTTTGTCTGTGTTTCTAAAACCAAATTTTATAAGCTCTAGTATATTTGGAAACTTACATTTTTTTAAGGCCTGACACAATAGAGACCATCACAATAGACCTATCTAAATGGCTCCACAAATATTGTCTGAAAAGTCTTAGTTTATTTTCACCTAATGACTAGTTTCCTTTGGGTCCACCCAGTAAAAAGAGCTTCCGCAAAATACCATTTGGTTCCTTCTCTGCCTTTGGTGGTCCTACTATTATACACGCTACTAAACAAACTTCCTGTTTTTAAAGTTTTCCAAAACTGGAAAATTTATCTCTTTTGCTGGCAAATTACATTCTGGAGTGTAATACCCTCAGCAATGAAAAAATTCTTCACAGCACACTGAGAGAAAAAAAAAGACCACAAACTGCCCAGCAATCCCACACTACCCTTATTTTAGGAAAGAGGAAATAAAGGTAGAGTTTTGACCTTGGGCAAGGTCACTCAAGCTAGTAGTGGCGACATCAGTGTTACACTGTTTGCCCCATTTTCCCCTTATCTGATCTAAACAGCTATGGCCCAAGGAAAGCATTTTTTTGTCTTGTTCTGTACTACTGAGCCTTGTGTTTAACTCATGAACAATGTGATAAAACAGCAGATAGAATCTGCTCTGAGGCAAGCATCAGAACACCCTGTTTTAATCTTAGCTGTGCCTATGGGCGAGCCATATATCTCACTTATGAAAGGCTTCATGTTTCTCATCTTTAAAAAGACGGAACAGAACTACTGACTACAAAGGTCTCCACCCATCAGTTCAATGATGATGATGATGACAGTGACAGGTAAAATCCTTAACAGCTGAAAGAAAGTTATTTATTTCCATTTTACAGACAAGTGCATAGACATTCAGTAAGAAATAAAATTTCCCAGAGTGATACTTTCATTAGTAACTGAAAGAGATCAGTCCCAGGCTAGTCACTTCAGGGACATCCTCCTCTTCCTCAGTGGAGGATAACAGAAGATGTTTATTCTGACTTGCAGTTACAGAGACACAGTTTCTGAACTAAGAATTGTTACTGTGATCATTCACACAATGTTCTTAGTTTAAAGATCAACAACTGATGAGGCCCGGGGAAGTGCAACTTGCCCCAAATCATGAACTTTATTGGAAACAAAAGGGCTACATGCATGTATACCCAGGTATTCCTACACCAGCTCAAGTTAAAGAAAGCTTGACAGTTTACACTCATTTCCATCTTCTTGTTTATTGTCAAAACAAGACCACTTGACAGGCACCAAGTAATAATCACCACCGCTGTGTCATTCAAAGGAGGCTTAGCCTGGCCTCTGACCCATACCATTACTTTCCACCTGAGCCATTATGGTGTCCACCACGATGGGATTCTCTAAAGCCTGCTCAGAACTGACGCTCATGGTAAAGAGAATACCCCAAGTAACTGAAAGTAACTATGAGATATGGTTCAGTAGTTCAGAGAATAAATGAAAACACTCTACAGCTTACAATTCAAGTCACCACGAATGACGCTCAGGCTGCTGTCACCTCACGGTCAGTCTCGATCATGTAATTATTTTTAACATTCTTTCTATCTTGACCTTCCTTCAATCTTCTTTCATTGATTCCTGTTATTACCTGTTTTCTTCCCTCTCTAACCAAGAACATTATGAAATGCAGGGATATTAAAACATTAATTACAATCCCAGACTAGTTCCAACTGTGAGCACTTATGCCTCTCACCGAAAGAAGAAAAAAAGCTCAGTTTCTCAGTGAAACGAAATATTGGTCTAAGTTCTGCCACAGTTCTGCCAATCTTGTTTTAGAGTCTGAGCATGTACTGTCACCCCTTATTGACAGAGCACAGCTACAATAGATAAAACACAAATTAGGATCTGTATAAGTTAAGCTTTAATCTTACCTACGATTGTGCAACAGGTGACTACACTTAACAAAGTGTTCGTTTTGTTTGTCACAGTGCTGCGAATGGAACCCGAGGCCTCACTCACATTATGCAAGCTCTCTCCCACTGAACTACACCCCCAGCACAATACATCACCTGTCCTCTTGAAAAATGCTAGGAGAGTGAATGTAAAGTGTTCTCACCACAAAAATGATAACTGCATGGGGTAATGCATGTGTTAACAAGCTAGCTTTAGTCATTCCACAAAGACTACACGTAACCTTCAAAACAAGACGTTGCACATATTAATAAGTTACCTGACTTCTCTGAAGTTATTTATCCATATTCCTTTTCCAAAAATATAGCAAGAGGGAATCACTATCATCAGAATTGTTTCAAGAATTATATAAAGTATAGAACTCCTAACATGTGTACTCCCCTAACACAATGGCTGGCACACAAAGTGTTCAGAAATATAACCATCTCTTTCCTTTCCCCTGATTCTGTTTAATCCTAACCTAGTCTTCCCTCCTGTTAAATGTCCTCTGCAGGTGATCCTTTCCCAAGCAAATCAACCTTCCATTGTACAGGAGAAGAGATACGCCTACTCCATCTCTCAAGGACACCTTCCTGGAAATAGAACTAAGGGGATCAGTGGGTCAATGTAGCCCAGTGGCAGGGAGGTAAATCATCACACTGGAGTTTGCCAATTTCATTCTCTGCAAATACTCAGGCCACTCTTTTCCTCTGCATGCAGTTCACATGCAAGTTGGCTCTCCCAGGTGCAGGGACATTATGGCGTTCTTTACATGTCAAGGATCCCTAGCTCTCCCAGAGAACCATTCAGGCTTCCTTGCCCATTTCCCACAGGCACCTGACCTAAAACCGCAGGCATACTCTCATGTGCTTAAACACTGTGAAGTACGGTAACAGACTGTCTCAAGAGTTACAAAACTTTGATTTTAGCAGAACACAAGGCAACACTGACAGGATACAAAAATCAGAGGTCAAAGACCTTGGGCTTAAAAATCAAGTGATTGTATTTCAACTACATTATTTCACTGCTCTTGTGATCAGTTTCCCATTGTCAAAAAGAGTAAGCGGAATTACATTCAAGACAGCAGAATTACATCCCTAACTTACCCCAGGAAGATCACTACCCAACTCACATGGATAGAGTGTGATGAAAGAAAAAGGTCACTCTTCTCTGAATCCAGAAAAGTGGTTTAAAGAGATGTGCTTTACCCAAGGTTAAAAACCACTGCTCTCAAAAGCAAGGCACACAGAGCTGAAAAGCATCAGTGAATAATTTTGAAACGTGCTGGAAAATTACTACTATTATTTCCAACCTATTCTTTTTTTATAGTCTACCACATCAATGATCTACAATTATCCTTTTTTATAAGATTCCATTCAGACGTCACCTTCTAGTCACCCCCACACTTCAGCACAGTGATTCCTTGGGTGTCCATCGATATTACCACATTAAACTTAAGTTAGCAGGGTTGGGAGCATAGCTCAAAGGTAGAGCAACTTGACAAGCATGCTAGTATGTGGAAGACACCATCTTTGATCCCAGGGCTGTAAAAATATTACTTAATTATCTTCATACACCTCCCTCCCCCACATAGCTGCAAATCACTCAAAGGCTGGACAATGTCCTCCTTGTCCAGCACTTAACATGTGTACATTGTAATGTCAACTAATCATTCAACCACTTTTTTTTCAAAGTTTCCATTTATAAATGTTTTTCATGATTTCCTAAGTAGGTTCTGACATTATTCAATATTAAAATAGGCCTAATAAGTAACAAAAGATAAATACAGAACAAATATATTAAGTTCACTTTCACAGGTGAGAAAACAGAGTTAGCAAAATGAACACATCCAAGCTCAACCTAAGCAAGTGAATGGAGCCTGTGAGTCTAATCTCATTATTGCACATGGCACATGTAAAAATAACTTGAAGGAAAAGAACTAAAGTGCATGGAAATTACAGAAATCATTTCCCATCACATCCTTCCCATATATCTAACAAAATGGCAGAGTCTTGGTTTATGACTCTCCCAAAATCTAAATCAAAAATAAAAGAAATTTTAAATTCACAAATATAACCACATAAAGGTCCATTTTCCTACAGGTTTACAGGGTTCCTGAATATCACGATGTATTATAAGATACAATTCAAATGGACTTACTTAGTATTTCTAGTCTTTAAAAGTTAACCAAAAGAAAGGGAAGAAACTACATTATCCATCATTAGAATCACGCAAATCAAAGCAACCATGGAATATTGCTAACATACCTACTGAAAATATCAATGGCAATATAAAATAACATAAGTGCTTTGGAAGACAGCTTGGAAGTTTTTCACAAAACTAAACATATTCTTACCACACGAACTAGGAATAATAATTTATCGTTGTATCTCTAACAAATTAAAAACTTATGTCTACAGAAAAACTTAAAGATGTTCACAGTAGATTTATTCACAACTGCCAAAACTTAGAAGCAACCAGGACATCCTTTTATCAGTGAATGGAATGACCATGGTACATGCAAATAACAGAATATTATTCTGCACTAAAAAAGACACTATTTCTAGATGTGGTGATACACACTCATAATCCCAGCACTCTGGGAAGCTGAGCAGAAAGATCACAAATTAGAGCACTGCCTGGGCAATTTTGTAAAAAAGAAAGAATAGGAGGGAGAAAGCATGTTTAAAAATAACTTGATTTCTACTCTGTGATAATATTTAATGATATTCAAGGAAAAGCTAAACACTGGAAAAGAGAAAAGACCAACTTTCTAAATTTCATCAATGGAACAGTTACTACATAAGGAGTTCAAATTTTTAAAATGATGTATGAGTATGCCGTGCATTATTTTTCCTTCTACTATGGTCCACAAACACCAATTTCAAGATATCTTGGGGTTTTTTTTAAGTTCTATTTCATGGAATCCTAATTCTACTATTATCTTCCCCAAAGATAAACGTGACTAATATGAAATAGGGGCTTTTGTTTTAGGGGGAAAAAATGAACTCTTAGGTCCAAGATGGTATAAGAGCAAATACAGTGCATTCAGAACCTTGCTGCTCAAAATGTGGTCCCCAGAGTGCAGCTTGGGCATCACCCGGTCACAGAATATGGGGTTTCCTCCCAGATCTGCTGAACCAGAGCCAGATTTTACAAGACATCCAAGTGATCTATACGCACTGGTATATGAGGGAAAAAAAAACCTACCCTTGTTTTCATGGAATTTGCAGGTTTCTAAAGTAGGTAAAATATTAAAAATAACTCATAGAATGTACCACACTGTTAATGAATTTGGGGGGAAAGAGCTTTGGGCCATAATGGCTCCTCACTGTCTGGGGATGAACCGGCAGCTCTTCTGAAGGAGTCCGTATGCCGTGCACATCCTAGAACCTACCGCACATCTAGTCTCATCTCTGCTGTTCAACAGTAGTCTGCGTCTAGCCCTACCAACCACCTACGACTGCAATTCCCCAGCATGCCCCCAGACTTTTGCAAGTCATTTCCAACTGCCTGGCACACCCTGCCTTTCCCTTCCCGTTATTCCTCACCCTGCTGAATACATCCAGCCAATGAATAAATGAGTAATCAGAGAAGCCTCAGGAAAGGAGTGGAGGATGAGAAGGGTTCTGATATTTAGTAAGAGAAGACCAGGGCAGACACATACAGGCTAAGATCAATTTAGGGAATCTGTCTAAGACAGCATATTATATTTTAATTTTAGGGTTTTTTTTCCTCTCATTATGAGATCTACTCTGAGCTATATTCTGCTGTGTAGTAGGTGAGGTTTCAACCCCTGCTTTCTTCCATCAGTAAAACTAACCTGTGCCTACTTTATTGCCACGCTACACAACCAGAGCTCCTAAAGACCAGAGAGAGTAGCCACGACCAGCAAGTGGTATTCCTTGGCAACTCTGCCCCATCTTGGGCAGGATTCCTCCAGCTTTGCTTAGCAGAGGCAGCAATTTTTTCAAATTCAGGAGATGATTTGACTATGACAGGAAGTTCTTCCCTCTTTATTAAACTCAATTACTAATTAAGTGGAACAAGTTGATAAAAGAAAAAAGTTTGAAATAATCCATCACATTAACGTAGAACATGCCTCAAGGACAAATCAACATCAGATTGACTTCAAACAAGACAACAGAATTATTGCCCAAGTAAATATCTGAACTAGACAGACTCGCACCTTACAAGGAGGCTACTGTGCTGTGTGCTGGTAAACAGAAGGGCACATCCAACCCGCCAGAGGCACCCACGGTGGGCCAATCCAGCATGTAGGAAACCTCAGTGGTAAACAAGCCCTGAGTCAGCGCAGGACAGCTTGAAGGCTGTGGTTAGAAGCAGGCGCGTGAAGGCCAAGTTGTACTTTACTCAACATATAAGAAGCAATTAGTTCCTTGATCATTTGCACCAATCTCAGACAAATCCAACAAAAGCACCAGGTCCCATCATTTCGGAAGAAAAAGAATGAGGATTCATTCAGCTACTCGAGTTCCTCCCTAACTACCCATGTCCAAACTACCGCACTTAACATCTAACGGGGCCTCCGCAGCCTAAGTGGTCCCTGTTCATCCATCGAAATACACATCAGCTGACATCACCCTTCTCCTTCATACCCTAATGGCTTCCCACTGAACTTAAGAGAAAATCTAGACCCTCTGCTGTCCTGGCCTGGCCCAGATCCCCGCTTCCAGCCCCAGTACTCACCTCCCTGAACCAGCTCACTCTGCTCCACCACCTGGGTCTTCTTCCTGCCCCCTGGAGCGCATGGGGTATCCTCTCATCACCCAGATGAACAAATGTCACCGGCATCACTGGGCGCCACCGGGCGCCACCCTCGCTCCCCTACCCTCACTCTGAGTTGGTTTCTCTCCTAACACTGACGACCATCCAAAGCTCCCTGCCTCATTATCTATTTGCTTGCTGCTTTGCTGACTCGCCCATCTAAAATACAAGCTCCATAAAAACAGGTAACTGTTTCCTCTTTGTTGCAAAATCGGCTGCTCATCAAAGGGCACCTGGAATAGAGGAGGCACTCCACCAGCATCAGCACTGAAGGTTTGCCAAAGGACGTGTGGGGGGAATGACGGCCACAGGCTCATGTTTTAGGCAAAGCCAAAATACGAAAAATGTGGCTTTATGTAAAATATTGATCAGCTTTCAATAGCTTGTTTTAAAAAAGGATTCCTTCCCTAATGCATTTTTAAATATTTAGCTTATATATCTCCAATGTGCACATTTTTAAACAGACAAATTTAGCCAAGCCTGGTAGCCAGATACCTGTAATTCCAACTACTCAGAAGCCTGAGGCAGGAGGACCACAGGTGTGAAGCCTGCCTGGGCAAATAAGCAAGAACTTCCTCAAAAAAAGAAAAAGATAAAGATAAATCTACTGTATTATTCAATCAACTTCTACAGGATATGAATATTGCCTAATGCACAGAAGCTACCCAATAAACACTTCCTGAAAAAATACACAAGCCCTGGGAAATAGCTTACTACACAATATAAACTCCATTAAATTACACTTGATTTGAAACAGCAAACTGAAATATAGCTTAGGCCTCATTTCCCATTTTATCTGAGGAACTGATATATATTTAAAAGCCGCTATCTTGACCTAGCAGCAATAATCTTATCCACAATCATTACAAGCAGGTGCAAATCCAAGCAACTTCAGGTTACCCCCATTCTGCTGCTGTTAGTTTTCACCAAGAGATCCACAAAGGATGGGTGCACTGAGACCCACCAGGTTGGAGAGACATCTGTGGGTTTAGTGCAAATTTCACAAAGCTCAATGTGAGCGTCACCTAGCGGTAACGGTGGCACATTGTTCAAGATGGCGGATCTTTACATTTTTGCACCATACCCAATCAGATGACCAAACAGAGGCAGGAAGGAGGGAGGAGGGATCGGGATATGACGCTGAGATGAATGTGGCCCTAGGCCAATGCCTTAGATCTTCTCAGGAAGATTGTGAATCCTGCCAATGAAAAAAAAGGCAGGGGGAGGGACCTGCGATGTAGGGATTTAGGTCTGTACCGACCACATTTTCGGTGTCTCTCTGCACTTGCATGTGGGAAGACCACCCTTTTGCAAAAGAAAATTAAAGCCTCATACCCTGTTGTCCATGCTTCCCAAGTTCATCCTTTGTTTGGACAGGAAGATTTCTACGAGCTGTTTCTAACACTCAAGAAGCTCATTTTTACTTATAACCTACATGACAATATCAAGTGTCCCCAGTGAAAGACCAAGGCAACAGCAGGGAGAGCCCAGCCCCACCGGCAAGGCAATGCACACCTGATCCAATGTTCCAAATTGTGTCCAATTAAATGCAAAAAAGTGCATCATATTTTTTCTTCACAGTGCTTTAACTCTTCCCTGTTTTAGTTTTATTCCTAAATCATAAAATTACTCTATATTTTCAGTATTCATACAATATTAAGGCATCACTCACACAAAGAGCTCGTATTAAGGTGTCTGTCTGCACCAATTGATACCCACTCCCTCCTCTTCCCTACCGGGTGTTGAGCTGCAGTAACAAAGGTCAAAATGGAAGGGGAATCAGCTGACTATTACAGGTGGATGTGCATGTGTCAGTGCGGGGCTTGTGCAGTGTTCTTAAAAGAGCATTAAGTATCAAATGAAAACTAACTCTGGGATCACTTCATTTTATGTGCTACCTATGGCTTTCGTCTCTACCTTTAGAGGATTCCCTCACATGTAATATAAACTGCACTAATGACTTATCTCTTCTCCGTAACCAGGCCCCATGAAATGTTGCTCTTCTAATCTGTAAACAACCCAAGAGATGCACTTTCAAAACACCTCATATTCTAAAATCTCTCACAAAATTACACATTGTCCTAAAAAAAAATCAACTTCAGAATGTAACGACTACCAGCTAGAGGAAATGAAATATGAAACAAACACGTTCTTAAAATTTACATGTGTACAGATAAATTTGCCCCAAAATCAGATTTTTGCTACTGCTTTCTATCTTAAATATCAATTTTGTCATAACATGATTCAGAATCTAAATCAGTTATCAGCTATAATTCAGATACATAAATGCATCCAAAGTACTGCCACTTGGAGGAAACTGACTAATCTTCACAAAGTTCCTCGATGTCTTTTGAAATTTGGCTGCAACCTAGTACTTTACCGTCCCCTCTGTACCAAGTAAACAAAAATCCACAGCACCAATATAGCAAATAGTATTTTATTAAGTAAGTTCTGGAAAAGTACATAAAACCTAAAAACGGGATGCCTATTAACTTCTTTAAAAATTTCCTCCTTACTAATGTTGAAATAAAACAACTCAATGAGTTTCAATTTGTTCCCCCCCCCCCCCAGGCCTTTCAGTACAACCAATACTTACAAGTGTAAGAACACAGGAGCTGAACCTAGAATGGGTAAGTAAAACACAACCAGAAAACACTCTAACCTTTTAAACCATATCTTTATATTTTTAAATTTATAAAAGATGATTGTTCAAACCAGAGAATGGGGGTATTCTCCATTTTTTTCCTAATACAAAACTATACACTGAAAACTTTGTGGAAAGTCATCTCATTTTCCCACCAGCTGTGCTTGAGGACGGGACCTCCCGTGAGGGTTCAGAGACGCAATGCCACTACCCAGGAGGGCCTAGCTAATAACCCATGTTGCCCGGCTGCTGCGTCTCCACTTCCGTACCACCTAAATTGCAGGTGAATCCCCATCTGCTCACAAACCGGCCTTCGTAGAAACGTAACCAGAAACCAGCCCTCAGGGAGCCTCACGGCGTAACTAGGCACACTACAACCGCCGCCGAATACTCGTGAGGGTCAGAGAACTGGCTAACGGGCTCCCAGCGAGCGCATGACTCAAGCGGCCCCGGAGGAACCGGCCGCCGGAGGGGCAGAGTCCTCCCCGGGCTGGGACGCAGGCGGGTGGCCCGGGACACGGCGGGGCTGCGGCCGATGCGAGCGCGCGGAGGAGTACCGCGGACCTCGAAATCCGAGCTGGCCTCCCCTGTAATTCCTCATTGCCTCACGTCTGATGCTTTAGGGGGAAAAACCTTTAATGAAAGAGAAAGTTTTTAAATATATAGTATTTAAGACCTAGATCTCAGAATACGCCTTCCGTAAAGGAAGCGAGAGCCGGGAGACGGACACCCGTCGGGCGCGCCGGGCTCGCCCCAGGCACCCTCGGGGCCCACTGCGGCCACCCAAGCCCCGGCCGGCGTTCCGGGGACGGCCCACGCCGGTCTCGGGTGGCGCCTCACGCTCCCCAGCAGGGAAATGGGCGCAACGCCGCTCTCTCCGTTCGCCCCGCAGGGGCAAACTAATGAATTAAAAGTCCCCGGCAAACCACCCGTCCGCGGCCGCCGCCCCGGGGGCGCCCGCCGCTCCCAGGTGGCCGGCGCCGGGAGCGGCGGCAGCCCGGCCCGCCTACCTTGGCCACCCAGCTGAACAATGGTGACATCGCGGGCCGGGCGGCGGCTCCGCGCCCGCCGGCTCCCGCTCAGTCCCGCCGCCGGCCCGTGGGCCCGCGAGGGGCCGGGCGCGGGCTCGGGGCGCGGCAGCCAGGGCGGCGCGCTACTGCCCGCTCGTCTCGGCCCGCGCGGTCGCGCCCGCCGGGCCTCCGGGCCGAGAAAGGGAAGTGGGCGGGGAACGCGCGGGGGAGGGGGCGGCCCGCGAGAGGGGCGGGGAGGAGGAGGAAGGGGCGCCGGCCCCGCCCCTCGGCCCGCCCCGCCCCTCGCCCGCCCCCACCCCTCGGCCGGCCCCGCCCCTCGCCCGCCGGCCCCGCCCCTCGGCCCGGCGCTCGGGCGGGAAGTCGGGACGCGCGGGGTCGCCCTGCCCGGGATACTCCGGCTGCTGCGGAAACCCTGGCGGCCGGGGACGCGACTTCCCCGGCCTCCGGGCCCTTTTGTGCGACTTTCACAAAGCGGAGCTCCGCGCTCTCGATCCTCCTGAGGTCTGATTTATAAACCGCAGGCGGAGCGAAGCACCGAGCCCGGCCAACTTTCCAAGGGCCAGCGCCCGGGATCGCTGGCCACAGACGCGCCGCGTTTCCCCGGGTGCTTCCCGTCATCAAGGTGGCTTTCTTGACGTCGTCTTGACGTCAGCTACAGAGACCCGAGAAGGGGCAGAGGCGGTCGCAGGGGCAACCGGAGAAAGGCTGGCTGCCCCGGCCGCGTTTGTCTGTCCTCAGGCCGGAGGAGGAGCCGGGATCAGGTTCTGGCTTACCAGCGCTGGCACTTCAGAGTGTCACACTGAAAACAAGTCCGGAGGTCTGATCGCTGGTGTGTGATGAGTGCCTCAGGTTGAGCTGCTCCCTGAGTTTCTTGAGTCAGCCGGCCCACCCACCCACAATTCGGCTTCTCTTTTCCCCGAATGTTTAAATAAAAACATGTTTTGCCGGGAAGGACACAGTGCCCTTAATCCCCCTCAAAATACCCACCCCTGCACTTAGCCCCCGCTCCTGCCACTTTCCAAACCGTTCTGGAAGTCCTCTTTTTTTGAGTGTCTTCATGACGGGTAGTAAAAGCCGGCGCGTTTTGCCGCTGCTTTCCATTCAGTGGATCTAGACGGGCTCACAAAAGTACTCGCAGCTGGTTCTGATGGCTGAGGCTGGGAATGCTGAGACTGAGGCAAGGGATCAAAACTTCGAGGCCAGCCTGGGCAACTGATTGACTCAGCAAGAGGGGTAGCACAGCAGTTAAAGCACTTGCCTTGCAAGGCCCAGAGTTTAATTCCCCAGCAGCACATAAACCTGGGTGTGGTGGTGCACACCTGTAATCCTAGCACCCAAGAGACTGAGGCAGGAGGATTAGTCATGAGTCCAAGGCCAGCCTGGACTATACCCATGAGTTGTGGACCAGCCTGTGCTATAGAGTGAGACCCTGTTTCAAAAAAGGAAAGAAAGAAAGAAAGAAAGAAAGAAAGAAAGAAAGAAAGAAAGAAAGAAAGAAAGAAAGAAAGAAAGAGAGAGAAAGAAACAAAGAAAGAAAAGAAAAGAAGAAAGAAAAGAAAAGAAAAAGAAAAATACCCTGAGTATGTAACTGTCCAGAGCACAGGTAGAATGTGGAGAGTAGAATTGCAGACATTGGTATGTATGGCATGAGGACTACAAAGAGAAGCAAACCCATATTAAGTGCAATAAAGTAAATTGCTGGAAACTGCCTAAAGCTCTGTACGATACTGATAAGTTGTGAGCCACCTGCGTGTGGACCCTGTGTGATAAAATCACTATCTGTAGC